>JANIJH010000005.1:65264448-65279132 GCA_024520975.1 Erythroxylum areolatum
GATATTCAACCTCGACCTTTCATTGTTCGCAATGAGGATAAAGGGAAGAAGAAAATGTATCCTGAAAGGATAAATGACCTGACAGATGAACAGATTGAAGCTGAAGTGAGAAACATTGATGAACCATGCCATGCAATCCAGCAGATTGGAACTTATGTTTCCCACTTCATTTCAACAGTGTCAGGAAGTAATTGTGGTCAGCAAACCACTGAAGATTCTTTCCAAGTAGGTGGAAGACTTTCAGAAGGGCCGTACAGATTTATTAAGGTTGGAGACCGAAGCTACTCAGTAGAGTCCCTTGTGCATCTCATTATGCACATTAAACCTTTATCAACTGTGTCTTCATTTAGTGATGTTCTACACCTATTGGGAAGACAAGTTCCAAGACTAAATAGCCCTGATGATCTTGATCTTCCAGAACCTAACCTATCTGTTCAACCCCCTACCATTACAATAATTGAACCAGATGTTATATCTTCAGATGCATATACTACGACTGTTGATGTTAAAGTCATACAACAGAAGCCTGATGAAGATATTGAAGAGAAAGTTGATAATCTGTGTGCTTCTGTAGGTGACTTGCATAAAGAAGTAGCGGATATTCAACAAGATATCAAGTCACTTCGCATCGAGATGAGAAAAATGTTTTCTCAAGTTATAAAGAATTTGCGATCATAATCTTTTTTATCAATAACAAATAGGGAGAGAAAGGAGAAGAAGAAGAAGAAATAGTAAAGATAATGGGCGAAGAAGAAAAGAAAAGGAGAACAGAACAGAAGATGGGAGATTAAAAAAAATTCTATGATTATTTGTTATCATCAAAAGGGGGAGATTGTTAAGTCAAAATGACTTTACAATTAATTTTGATGAAAACCAAATAATGATGAAGCTGAAGAAAAGTGAGACGGAAGCAAAAGAAAAGTGAGACGGAAGCAAAAACAAAATGAGACGGAAGAAAAATGAGAAGGAAGCGAAAGCAAAATAAGACGGAAGGAAAATGAGACGGAAGAGAAAACAAAATGAGACGAAAGGAAAATGAGATGGAAGCGAAAGCAAATAAGATGGAAGTAAAAATGAGACGGAAGTAATATGAGACGAAGGAATCGAAGATGAAGAATCAAATCAGTTCGAGTTAATTACAGAACCCAACTGAATAACCGTTTCTTTAAAGATCAAGAATCAAAAAGAAAGAAGTAGTTATCAAGAAGCAGTTGAATACGAAGACTATAAATATGAGTCAAAGTCGAAAACTGAAAGAGTTATTGATTTTGTTAGTGATATTCAAAAGCTAAATATTGTATTTGTGCGAAAACATTAGAGCTATATTTTCTGTAACAAAGCTCGCAATATCTTTCTGTAAGGAAGAAGAATAGTTAAGAGCCTAAAGAGGCTAAGTGAGAAAAAGAATACTTATTGTACGAGACCTGAAGAGACTCGGTGAAAAGAATACTTGTACTTTTGTGAAGTATAGTGAAATCTCAGAAGGGATTCTGAGGACTAGACGTAGCCCATGTTTTGGGGCGAACCAGTATAAAATTGTTGTGTCGATTCTCACTTTTAACTCTGAACTTTTGTTTCTATTAAAAATTCGAATACACAATTCAACCCCCCCTCCCTTCTTGTGCCCTTTGTATATCATATACTAACGTGTGATTCACTTCATAGGATTTGTAATTTGTAATTGAACATACTTGATTATGGTTTAATCAAATGTTGGATATTCATTGGGTGGTTTGGATTGGTTTATGGAAAAATGCGAGCTTAAATATATGAAATCTCATATATGTCTATTTGTGATCTTGTTGATTCTCTTTTATCTTGCATAGTCGTGTTTGATATTGAGTTGATTTTAGATCTCAAAGTGACTTGTTGCATGGACTTATCCACTACACACACTAAGAGCATTTAACAGAGTTTTAAGAAATGGAGTCCCAAGATCTTGGACTTAAAGGATTATTTAAGATTTACCAATTTGAAACTTAGTGATTTCCACTCCCATCAAAATCAATTTCGAATTATGATAGCCAAAAGCTCATTTTCAAGAGGATTCTTTCACTTTTTGGTCGTTTGTCTTAATCTTTCCGTTTTCTATTCCCAAACATCCAAAAATATATTTTACATATTTTTTAACAATTCAATTTAATGCAAATAATGTTTTCCATGATCAAAACTCCCTTTTTACCAGATTGGCTTACATTTTGTGACACATAGGTCACTCTGAGAACGAATCTGCTTGTCCTTTCCGTGTATCATGTCAAGTCCTAAACAAGACTTCATTCTTATTTTAGAGTCACTAAGGCTTAAGAGTTAATATAGTATAAAATTACCTAATTTTAGTTTGGAGAATATAACAGATTTAAAATATAATTAATTATTTAAGTATATTTGAATTAGCTATTAAATTGTCTTATTTAATGTATTAATTTATTACAAAAATTTTAAAAGTCTTATCTAATGTATTAATTAAACAATCTTTCTATTATATCTAATACCATTTACCTAGTCAAATTAATGTTATACAAAATCTGATTTCAAAATTTTAATAAAATAATAAAGTGTATTAATTGTCATTGGTTTCTATTACAATCTTTCTTACTGGCTCACAACTTTAATTTTAAATGTAAAATGTTTATACCAAAAAGATTTTATGTTGGCAAGGTATACATCTTTTACATTTTATTTATCTTATACTTCTTTGATATATACATTTTTCCAAAATGTAACCTTATCTTTTATTTTTTTATATTTCATAGTTTCTTTTTTATTTCTAACAAAAAATTCAATCATAATTTGATGCCATACACATGTATTTTAATATGAGATTCGTTCAATTTATAAACCCTGTCGCAACATCCATAGGAATTGGAAGAAGTAGATAAATTTCTTTTGATGTATGGGAAGGCGCAGCCACTTGCGGTTTGTGCTGTGTAAGGAAAACACTGCCCATGGGCCCCGTTCCAATTTCCACAACGTTCACAAAGTTACTTACGTTGTGATTCTTCTTCTCCTTCATTTCCTTTTTCGTAAATAAGAATTAAATTAGTCAATATAATTAGCATATAAGATTTAAATATAGTTATAAGAATGTTAAGAGATTATTGTATTTTGTGTTAAATTGGAAAGGTTTATTAGTCTTTTGCCTTTTATTACGGTTAATTAAGAATGATCTATTCTCATTGCAATCCCATTTAGATCATATAAAAAATCAAGGTCAAACACCAAATGCCCTTGATTCGATTTTAAGGACTGAGTTCACAATGCAAAATAATTCCTTAAACGATGTATAAATACAATTGAAGAAGATTCAATCTTAAATTGAACTAATAATGTCGCTACGATGTGGAGCAAAATTTGGAGTTTGTGCAGCGGCAATGCACGCCTAGGACGATTTGGCAAGTAAATAATTTCTTTTGCAAGACAGATCAGGACAACCGACTACCATAGCAATTTTAGGTCATGAACTATTTGGGCCTTTGGGACCATACTATTGTTATTGGTCCCACATCTATGAGCACCACCTCCATTTCCCTGTCCCATTGACCACCATTACCCACCCACTACCCTATGGCCTATGCCAATGCCGTAGTCCTACACCACAATCGCCATTTGTCAATCACCCACACACTTACATCACCATCTGCCCTTTGATCTGCTTTTCTTGTCCGAGATAAGGCAGAGGCATCAAGGGAAGACCTGCAGAGTTTCTGATCCTGTGGACCTACTTTCTCATAAATGAAAATTTTGGAACTGGTGGCCCCTTTGCTCTGAGAGAAGATGAGCCCACGCATGCCTTTTGCCTTGTCACTTTGTTCAGAGATTGATTTCATAAAACCATTTACAGGAAGGCAAAACCAGGCAGAGAAAAGAAGGGAAATGGCCTTGTATACACATTCGGATTTTTCCTCAATTTTTTAATGTTATAAAAATCCAAGCTTGTGGATCTGAATGAGATGTTTGTCGCTGAATGCTCTGGGAAATTGTTTCGTCATCTGTTACTTTTGTCAATTCAATTAGTTTATTCAGGTTGCAGTCAGAATTAACCTGCTTGTGCTTGTGCTTGTGCTGTTTAGAATAATAGTCCATGTAGCTGGAGACACAGAAATTAAGAAATTGGCTTTTTTGTTCCCTATAGTAATAAATTCTGTAGTTAATACATGCTGGTTACAAATATCTTCTATGTCTCATATGCCATTGATTTGTTTTTAGTTCCTGAAATTTCATTTCTGTTGGAATTAGTTTTGAATATTTTCGTCAGGACTTGAGATAGATGATCATGGAAGTCCAGAATCTCTAGATTACGGCCCATGAAATTAGATTGCAGATTTTATTTTAGCGCCAAAATTGTCTGAATGATACTTCACACTTCAATCTTTCAACTAAATAATCGCACTGAAACTATCATGTTTGTAGACTTGTAGTGGTTAAAATTATTAAATTACTCAAAGGAACTCGATTAGGTTTTGCATTATTCACTTCCTTTGTATAATATTACATCTTGAGCAATTGACTCAACTGCTTAAAGGCAAATCAAGGCAAAGTTTCAATGCTCTCTGATTTTTTCTAAAAGAAAATAACATTCCATATTAGGATAGTCCTTTCCGAATTTTAGTAATTAGCATCTACTTGACTCAACTGATTAATCACCCCTTCAAACTAAGTTGTGAGTTCTCCATATTAGGACAGACAGTATGTATACTATATAGTAATGTTTTCTTCTTCTTTTTTTAATCCAACATCAGAATCTTACCCTTTAAATATATCGTATTTCCCCTTCCATGATTGTCAAAAAACAAAAAAATAAACAATTGAACTTGGCATATTTAATGTCCACGTAGTGTCTCTCAATTCTATATTCTGATGATGGTCACTTTACACCTTCAGACTTCTTGGGAATCCTGGATTTTATTAAACTTCAACTCCGAGAGGAAACGGATGAAGCAGAGAAAGGGCCTGCCAAAATTGAACCCTGAAAATATGCCTTCAGATCAAATCTTGTCCCAGAAGTACGGCATCCAAGTTCCAAGAAAAGGCACAAAAAATCATCAATTTATCAGCAAAGGCAAGGAAATATCTGCACCTATATCTATATGGGGTGTTTTGTTTAAAAATTGTTAAATGTAAAATTTATTCAGTCAAACAAATTGAGCAAACTGAACCAATCTTAAATAGATTTGTTGCCATTTCTCCAAGTAATGAAGTTAATCAAAAATCAAGGAGCCATTAGAAGTACAAAATTAATAACCAACACTTTGCTTGATAGATTACGTTCCTTCTTTAAATTCCTCTTTTGGTTTCAAGATTAAATTCACAGAATTCAAACGGCAAGAAGCAAGATTTAGTAGAGTTTAGTTGTGACATTTAAGCAACTAAAAAAAATTCTTCAAGGGCATTGATCACTAGGCTTCAGATCTCAAGTTGGTTTGATCAGTTTCAGTCAGACCAATCCTATTTCCAAACTCATGTATTGCTAATTTCTAGTAACTTTATTCCCTTAGAGAAATTGATAATTTCCAAGGCTTCTTCATGCTCAAGGTTGTCTTCGCCTGCTAATTATCAAATGATAAAAAGAGAATACTACAGATGCTAGAAATCAAGAGATGGAACAATTATTGTACTTCTGTTACTTCATTATTTGCTTCAGATATCGTTTTATAAATACAAATGATGCCATGATATAAAGATGCGTATCCAACTTTAGATTATGGTGCATCCTTCTTAGCTTATGCAAGTGTTATATAGCTACATTGAACTGTTCCAATCAGAAGGCAGAATCAATTTAAATTAATCTCTATTTCAGGATTTCCGTGGGGCATGATCGTATAATATTTGGCTATAATTTACAAAAAAAAATTCTTAGTAGCAAAATTGCAAATAGGAGATTGTTGAAGCCACCCTATAATTCATAAACATTAATTGGGATTTGCAAAATGCCTCTAATCATAGTTATGGTAACAGCCAAAACCATAGTATTAAAATAGTGATTATACTTGTGGATGCTATCTAGAGACCTCGATCAGCTTCCTGCTTAGATATTGATTATATATAATATCTTTGTTGGTACAGAAGTATAATTTCAAGGCAAAAAGAGAGTCATGGACTTCAGTGAAGAAATCTCAGGGATGGCCTTACACCACCACCACCAGGTGGTGTTTTGCTTGGGAATTGAAAACACCCAAATGTGGAAAATTTTTTAATGTCCTCTTTGTTGCATCATTATCTTTCCTAAAACATCTCATTCATATATTCTGTCTTCTTCCCACTCCATGTAATAAATTATACGGATACTTCATTATAGCAGAAACCTCCACAGATTACATAGCAGCAGATTCCCCAACCCAACTTGTTATTTCTTTGTGGTCAATACTTGACCCAAACACGCATCTTAGAGCAATTTGTACAAAATTTGCACTTTGGAGCATTCCAAATACATTATACATCATAAAGTGTTACTGGATTAATTCCCCATTTAATTATAACAGTCAGTCTACATTGTTAGTATTTAACAACCCCATGTGTAATTGATCTAAGTGTCTGTTTGAATGAGCTTATATTAGTAAAATTTTTGTTAATAGAATTTTAATTAATATATTAATTAAAATATATTAATCAATATGCAAAGCATAATATATTAATTATTAAATAATTTTAAACCATTTCAAACATAAATGAAAATATATCTAACCAAATCATTTGTATAGATTATAACATAAGTAAACTAATATTAAAAATAAATATTAAAACATATAAAAAAGTCAAATAATATTATATAAATCTCAAAAAACGTGAAGAAGAGTTTGTGAGTATTATGAAAATTATGTGTAAAACATAAATACAAAAGGGACTAAAAATAGACTCATTAATTGATATGAAAAATCTACCTGAAAAAAAATACTTTTTTGAGAAGCTTTAAATTTGAGTTTCTTAAAAAGTTGTATTTTAGCTGTTAAAAAATGTTATATCTACTAAAAAAATACCTTTTTATTTTACAGTCAAACACTCATTTTTCTTTAAAACAATTTTTGCAATAGAAAAAAGTACTTATTCACTCTCTAAAAACTTAAGCAATCAGGCATTAATTGTCATTAACTTTGCCTTCACCTCTAACATTGGACTTTGTTCAATCAGGCCATGATTGAGGCGAATCCCACGGTTCAAACAATTAGCCACTATTGATGAAGAGCAACATGTACACACGGCCACAAATATTGATATATAATTATAATGTCTCGCATTTATAAATGGATAGAAAAGATGACACAAACTCGTTGTTTGTATTAGAAAATTTGTGACACAAGCCAACAACCTCTATTATGAGTCCCCAGCATTAACAACTAGTCCACCTTTTTGTAGGGGTGAAAAGGATGTCTGAATCTACCTGGAAATTGAGGTGGGTTTTGGCTGAAACTCATAGAAAAGACACATATAATTCTAAAATAGTGACCAAATACAAGTATGAAATACCAAAACGCAAGTGTTTGTTTATGACTAATGTGTTTGTCTTTGTGATAGGGACGCAGATTTGAGTGAGAGGAGAGGCGTCAAAGACCAAAAAGAGGGGACTCCCAATTGGACAAATCTTATCTCATCCATCCATCTCTTCTCTGCTCATTGGATTTATACTCCTGTTTATGACCTTTAGCTCACAGTCTTCACCTTTTAAATAACACGGAATGGCCAAACATCAATAATATTGTCATGCACGTGATAAAAATGCTATTCTCTCCACCTATAATCTTACCCAGGATTTAAATTATAATATTTTTTTTTCGAATTTGTTATGTGGCTTCAAATTAGCAACAAGTTTAGGTTGGCCTGTGAGACCTCACTGAGATATTATAGGAAAAAGGATATGGGAAAGTTTAGGGGATAGAGTACATTTTTGCATGTGGTCATTGAATGACAATATGCAGATACAAAGTGCTAGGCCGGCCGTTGGATGGGATCCCAGATTAATCACTACGTCAGGGGATGGTCCCACGACTTGATTTGTTTGCCAATGTTGTAACATGGGATGTTTCTAATCCCACAAAACGGCATAAAAAGAAGTCTCATTAACAAGTAAAATTCAACTTGAATTTTCTTCACCTCCATCCAATTCCAATCTCTGTTCCTTCCTTCTGGCTTCGTCGGCTGTATATTTATCTATCTTCAACTCCATCCAATTCCAATCTCTGTTCCTTCCTTCTGGCTTCGTCGGCTGTATATTTATCTATCCGTCTTACCATCATCAATTTTTTACATTACTACAACAGAAACAATGCTTTCAGTTGCAAGAAACACCGAGCGACGATAAAGGAAAAGGTTGTTTTATTTTCTGGGGGAGAGACATCTGTATCAAATTACACTGAAAATAATGATTGATTTTTTTTTTTCGTCACGCAAAACCTTAAAGTACTCTTGTACTTGCAAACAGAAAACCCCCACTCCCATCTCTCTCCCTCTCTCTCCCTCTCTCTCGTTGTCATATCCTTCAAAGCAAAGCTTACATATCAAATAAAACATACACAGGCGCAATTCCCACATCCAACCTCATAATTAGCACGCCTCTATCGTCTATACCCTACGACCACCACTGAACGTCTTCCTCTAATTCTCTCTTCTCTCTTTTCATCACCGCAATTCTCTCTCCCTCTCCCTTTCCCTCTCTTTTTCCTTCTCAAATGTCAATAAACCAAATTTCCACTGGCCTTCCAGAAACTCTTTGGTGGGCACAACAACAGCATAAGCAGTAAAGCACGCCATGGAACAGAACCAAAGTACCAATACTACTACTTCTTCCTCTAAACCACACACGACTTACTTCCCTCACTCCAACTCCTCTTGGTCTCCACATCTCTATCAGCGCCACCACCAAACTTTGCTTAACATTAACACCAATAATAATTATCCACAAGACCCATACTCCATGTTCCCAAACCAAAACCCACCTTTGAATTTCAATCTCAAGCATGACCTCGACATCGACGAGGAGCAAGAACAAGAAGAGCAACAAAAACAACAGAGTCTCTGGGAAGAAGTAGAAAAAGAGCCCATGTTCGAAAAACCCTTGACACCAAGCGACGTGGGGAAGCTAAACCGCTTAGTAATCCCGAAACAACACGCTGAAAAGTACTTCCCACTCGGCGGCGGTAACTCAGGTGACAAAGGGCTGCTGCTGAGTTTCGAGGACGAGTCGGGCAAGGGTTGGAGGTTTCGTTACTCGTATTGGAACAGCAGTCAAAGCTATGTGTTGACTAAGGGATGGAGCAGGTACGTGAAGGAGAAGCAACTGGACGCAGGTGATATTGTGTTGTTTGAACGACACCGTAGGGACGGTGACAGATTGTTTATAGGATGGAGGAGGAGAGGCGATAGCGGCAGTAGAGTTGTTGTGCAGGGAAGTAACAGTGGGGTCTGGAGTAGAGGATTATACCCTTCCTCATCATCATCACCTGGTCATTACCAGCCTTATCCTTCTAGTAGCTTTTGTGTGCAACATGGTCATGGGGCTAATGTTTCTTCTACTAATAGTTGTGTGCCATACCAAACTGACTGTCTTCATGCAGGTATAGTGTGTCTACTGTCTCTCTATCTCCATTTTTCTTTTTCTTGTTCTTTTGTTTAGGTTAAGAAAATTTGGTGATCTTTAGTATTTAAATTATTGGATACTTGCATTAAAGTGCGTGAGGGACACGTCCCAGTTAGTTTGGAACTCTAGTCCTATGGAAGGATACGAGGGTGGGCGGTTTCAGGCAACTTTCGCATATCTGTCGCAGTTACCATTTGGCGCGTGATACATTGACTCTCTGTTGAGATTATATTCTTTTTACTACGAAAATGAAAAAGAAAAGCTCAAAAACAATTAAGTCCTCTTTCAGGTGCGTTAAATCCTAATTTGTCTACTTCTACCCTTTTGTTGATAAGAATCCAAGGCCGTATGTATCAACACTAAACTGACAATATGCATGCATATACTTTGGTTTTCAATGATACACAATCCAGACAACACAGGAAAAATCAGTAGAAACGGCTTTACATAATAAACAGACACGTATCAAAGATATTGACGGGCGGCATAAATGGCATTGCAGATTGCGACCCTTTTTTGTTTTTGGTCATTTACAATAGTTGGTATAATATCTTGTTGTTGAGCTTATCGTCCCACGTTCTTGATCATCGTAGGCTCAGGGGCTCACAACCGATCAACAACATTAGGTAACGCCAAGCGACGGCTAAGACTATTTGGCGTGAACTTGGAGTGCGAGCTGGAAGAATCTGAGCCATCTACACCTGACGGCTCGTCTTTGTCTAGCCAGGGTCTAGCTCAGCACCACCTCCAGTCCCAATCTGCTTATTCTTCGGACACTCAGAGTCACATGGTACGCCAACCAACCTAGCTTTAATATCATAATTAATTAACCAGACTGGTAGAGATTTTGATGATAGTATATTACTATCTTGTTTTCTTCTACTTTTTTTCTGTTCCTCGTAATGAGACACGTTCTGTAATAAAAGGCATAAAGTTGGGTGGCCACCCCCACACCCTTGTTGTATTAACTAATCAAACTCAAGTCTAATTTCAAACATCATTAATTAGTTTGGTAGCTTAGGTTCAGAAACTAACTGGTCATTTACCTGTTCTTTTTCCCCTCTTCACTTTCACATCTTTCGCACTTTTTGATGGGACCCTTACTTATTTTGTAATATCCTCTGCATGGACCCTCATTTTACTGCAATTCGTGAAAGGTACCCTCATTTTACTGCGATGCGAGAATATTATATACTACGACTTGGAAGAAAGAAAAATAGTGATAATGATAGTCGGAAAGAGATGGAAGTAACGCACGCAAAAACATACCGACCAAAAGCCAAACTCTTAACATACGAATCAATGCTAGCTTTCTTTTGAATTTGGTCTGTGACTGCGTTTCTAAAGTTGAAAAGTTTACACATCCCAATCTTTTTTATTCAATCCTAATCCTTGTGTTTTGGTTTTTTGGTTCAATCAATCCTGTCACCTAAAAGATACGTGAATAGACCTTGGTATCTTCGTTTCTCTCATTCTTCAAGCTTCTCCCGCCGTCCATTTCCCTTTGATCTTAAAATGTGTTTTCTTTTGTTACAATTTTGAACATGCTCAATAAAAGTCGCTAACTAATCTGTGTGTCAATAAATAAATAAAAAGATAATATGTTTGACTTGGACTAAGTCCCATTTACTTCAAATATGTAAGTTTTATTTATATACTTGAGTTATATGATGTTAAATAACTCAGGTTTGAGTTATATGATATGTTAAATAACTCAGGTATCTTAAGTGTCATTAATATTGGACTAGCGCAAGGACAGAAATTGAATTTGATAACTTTCAATAAGTGTATGAGGTCCTAGATTAATTAAGCTTCTTCTTGGAATCTTTCAAGTATTTCAAGTTTTCGAATCAGACAATTAATAGTATAATGTAATTGAATGGGACAAAACCCTGGTGTCACTTCTTGAAACATATGAGAGACTGGATGGTCAACTTGGGTTGTGATGATAGTTAAGACATATTAAGTACTCCCTCCGTTTCATAATAAAAGTCATTTTAAAAAAATACACGCTTATTAAGAAAATTAATAAAATTATAGATATATCTTTATTAAATATGCACCTCGGTAATTTGCAATAATTAGCATGTGAGAGAAATTGTATTGAAATTGTGATTGTATAATTAAGATGAGAGAGAAATTAAAGGTTAATTTTGGAAGAAAAGTTATAAACATGCATACAAAGTCAACAATGACACTTATTTTGAATAATTAAAATGTTTCTAAAATGACTTTTATTATAAAACAGAGGGAGTACTAGATAACACCTGGTTGAGAAAATTGATGAATGGATTGGTGATAATTACTTGTCGGTTGGAGAATAGTATATGAATTGTTTTTCTTCAACAATACATGAATAGTTGTGTGATTGTAACAGGATATCACTTTCTCCCAAGATGTCAACCAGATGATGAGAAATCGCCGAGGATAAGATCTGTGGATGTGACGTCCACTGGATTTGACTTAATTGAAACCCACCTTCCCAACTTGAAAGGTCAAAAAGAAAAACACAAATGATTTTTATATTTCCCAGAAAAAATCCCTCAATTTCAGGTACAAGAATCAAAGTCAAGGATTTTAAGAGGGTGGTGGTGTGGAGGTGGAGGTGGAGGTGGTTGTGGTTGTGGGGTCCAATGTAAACAAAGGTCTCATGATGATGTCATCAATTACAAAATGGGGAAATTTTGGGGGTGGCGGTAATGTTTTTGGGAATGAAAGATCACCAAGGAATCTATTTGGACACCGTTGAGATTCTGTCTGAAGATTTTTCTTTTCTTTTTTCCTTTCAAAGAAGGTGAGCCAGTGCCAGAGCACAGCAACTGTTAATGGCTCAAAAATCAACTCTGATAATATGATAATAAGAACGGGAATAGGGTAATGGTGGTGGCTGTTGGTGGGTGGGACTTTTGAATAGATTGATGACACTTCGGGTGCTAGTAGTAGTAGTAGTAGAAATATGTAGTAGTAGATGCCCACCCCTCGCTTTCTTCTGTCTTCTTAAAATCAATATACCGCAAAGCTGTACTTTTATGCTCTACATCTGTATAGAGGGATAGAAGCAGACAGAGTGAGCATGTTCTCTCTGATGGTTTACCCATTTTTCTTATCTTTCCTTCCCTCAAAGTCCACTACAATTCAGAGGAAAAAATGCCGACTTTTAGAAATATGGATTTCCTTTTTTATCTTTATCCAAATCAAACAAGAAATAGAAGAAAACAAAAAAGGCATCCAAAGTTAAAACAGTACAAGTATGTACTGAAAGGCGCACGCATGCTCAAGTCGAGCAGTTAATACCAAGACTATTTTAATGTATTTGGGAAAAAAAAAATGAAACATACGTACTTAGATTGCTCAATTTCACACCACGTAGTAATCTTCTTCATCTTCTGCTGACAAAAAATGGACATTCTCAAGCATATTGAAAATTTCTTCTAAAAGGCTGTCATGTTTTGTACGTTGATATTTGAATATTTACTAAATTCTTTAAAAATAATAATTTTGTTTCCAATTTAGAAATTTAAATTGGAAAACTCAATATCCTTTAACATTTGAAGATTTTGAGAGATTCAGATCAACGATCAGCTTCCCTAAGGGCCATTACATCGCACATCAACGTTGTGAGGTCAAATTTCTCGTCTTCTGTATGCTTGATTTGTATACATATCTTGTATAGGGCTCGAACACACAGCATGATATTCCAGACCTTGTTCATTAGGCAACACTTAAATTTTGACCAATGCAGTAATAATTCCTGATCCATTGGAATCGAATGCATAGGGAGAGAAAGAAAAGAAAAGTCCTATATAGCCGAGTTATTTTCTATCTTCATCATAGCATTCGTTCAACGACAACTGACAACTAACGCCAAGCACAGTGTTTTGAGCAATTTTCCGGCTTCAGTGGGCAATTGACAAGTTAAAGAGTAACAAGAATGGTGACTATAGTTGACAGGAAGTGCAAATTGTCAGAAATCACCGGTGTGGGCCTGTGGTTAGTTCAGGACGTGACCAATGAGTGATTACCAGTCATTACAGAGCAGCAACTACTCAAGGGATTCACATCTCTACACGTAAATGATCATACCTCCAGGCTTTAAACTTCCAAGCACATACTCGGCACAACCTGCAAAATCAAACTGAGAAATCAATGAGAAAGAAGTTTTGGAGGGACGAATCACCTGAATGAATGACCACAAATAGTGTGCGCTGGATCATCAGGGTCCCAGAAAGATATACAGAGGCAATTGGCCTCCGCAAGCGACGGTATCCAACATTTAGTGCTCTTACAAGTGGGTGATGGGTCCTGGAATTGTGTTGTTATGATTGGCATAATGGGGGGCCAATCAAAGGAATAAGGAGACTCATCCTGCAATATAATGGATTTGTCCTGTAAGAATCATTCACCCGTCTTGCATATGACTAAGTACAGTACAGATATGGAATCGCAATTTGAGGAATTTTCTTTTTAGTCCACTTCCCAAGTTTTCCTATCATCAGGCTTTCGGCTTTTGGAGCCATTGGGTCAACCCCATCTCACCTTCTTTGGTACCTACCCAAGGACAAAAGGCAATACCTTCGAAAAAGACAACAACAACTCCTGAGGAATGTAATCGAGTAATGATGTTGATACACAGCATTTTATACGAAGCAAGTCATTCCCAAAACGTAAAATTTAAAGTCTTAGGAATATGAAAGAACAAGTTTATGAATACTATTAATACCTGCCCCAATCTTGGAAACAAGCATTCGTGGCACATCAAAAGATACGAATAATCTGATAGACAAGATACAAACCAATTTCTAATTAATTAGGTTTATTAATGATTTTGACGAGTATTTCAAAATTTAAAATTATTTTTTTTTGAAAACAACGATATGATTATTAAAAACAAATAAAATCATAACATAAATGCATCATTTTTTAAAAGAACTTTCTTTATGGACTTACTTTATTTATTTTACAAAATTCATGAAGATCTTGTTAATTATATAGTAAAACATCGATAAATGAATATTCGATAAATTAATAACCTCGATTAAATAATAATTTTCTCCGGTCCCGACTTGGGCCAATGGGATAAAATAATAACCTCGCTAAATGCATAAGATAATAATTT
>JANIJH010000005.1:65281321-65294974 GCA_024520975.1 Erythroxylum areolatum
TTCACTAGTGAAACGTCGCAGATTCTATTGTTTTTTTTGTAGTGGTTGGCAAGATATTTTATATTTGTGCTGTAGACATAATAAGAGGAAGGAAGCAGACTAGGTTATACTTAAACTAACACCAAACAACACTATACATAGAATATGGATGGATCATTAAAGGGCTAGAAAGAAGTTTGTAAAGGACAAAAGAAAGAGAAAGCATAAACCATATAAGGTTAATGTGTCATCGAATTCAATCTCTAAGATGGAACTAATGAATTATAGATGTCATTTCTACAACAAAAAAAAACTAAATGCTATCAGAAAGTTATCTAAAACATAAAGAGGTGGTTCGAAAAGAAAAGTAAAGAAGTGCTTTAGTATGTTTCAAATAAAAAATTTAGTGGAAGTTCCTTATAATACTTAGTGGATTAATTTTGGAAGTACCATTGATATTACTAATATAATAAAGGGATTTCTTATGACCTAAACTATAAAGCAAAATGAAAAGTTTGTCTTAATGAGAAAATGATTTAAAGATCCAGTTGAAGATATTAGAACCTACCATTTGATTTTAGATAGTGGATGTCATTTAGACCTTTTTCAAACATTTTATGTTCCTACTATTTCTAAAAAATTGATACTATTGAATATTCTTTTAAATTTGGTAATGAATATTTTAGTTTGTTTAAATATAATTGCTTATTATATTTAGTGTTTTTGCAAATTAAAGCTTGATAATCATTCTTTTGAAACTCTATTATCTTGCATTATAATGTTGGTACTAAGTGAGGTTTTATAAATGAAACCTCAGGTTTTTTTTTGATGCAAAAAAGAAACCTTAGGTTACTTTTGGGATAAATGTTTAAGTCATATGTCTAAAGAAAGAAATGGTTAGATTAGTAAAAGAATAAATTCCTTTTAATTTAAATTTTACTAATCTTGGCATTTGTGAGGATTTTATAAAAGGAAAATATACAAAATACACAGTTAATAAAGAAGCCACTAGAAGCACACGTCTCCTTAAAATTATAGTTACTGATATCTATGGGCCTTTTGATGTTCCATCATTAGGTAGAGAAATTTGTCTTCATATTTATTGATTTTTTTAACATTATAATTATATTTATTTATTTCATGAAAAATATTCACTAGTAGATTTTTTAGAGGCATTTTTTTAATAAGGAAGAAAGCCAATTAGAGAGAAAGTTAAAAATTATCAAATTCTACAAGGTTAGTGAATATTATGAAAGAGACAGTAAAACTATAAAATTTCTTGGTATATTTGCTAAATTCTTTGGGAAACGTGGCATATATGCTCAACACAAAATATCAAATACACCATAATAAAACAGTGTAGCCAAAAGGAATACCAATACATTAATAGACATGGTTATGAGTATGATGAGTCATTGTACTTTATCCTTAATATTGTGAATGTAAGCTTTAAAGATTGCTATGTATTTATTAAATAAGGTTCGCAGTAAAGGAACTCCTAAGAGATGTTCATCTTCCAAAAAAATTCCTAAGAGATGTTTTTAAGTTATGAACAAAAAGGAAATCTATTTTGAAGCATCTACATGTTTAGGTTGCTTAAAAGAAGTAAGAATTTTTATTCCACTTGAAAATATATTGGATTTAAGAAGAACTTGTGAATTCTTTATTAATTATCCCAAAAAGTCTGAAGGGTACATATTTTAATGTCCTAACCTTAGTACAAGAATTGTGGAAATTGGAAAGGCTAGATTCAATAAAAAGGTGAAAACTATTAGGGGTTTATAACCACATAAAATAGACATTTAAGAAGTTAGAGTGCAAGTTTGCTTACCTATAACTTCTTCTCAAGTGTTTGTTCTTGGATTTATCGAAAATTTTGACAACTTAAAAGAATAAAAAATTTATAACCAAACTCCAAGTAGTGAGGTCACCATTAATGAACCTATTGCAAATGAACCACATGAACTATCATTAAGTAGATCTTAAAAAAGGAGGTAAACTATTTCTGATGATTAAATGGTTTATTTATAAGTGGCAAAACGTGATTTAGGAATTGACAAAGATCTAATTTTTCTTCACAAGAAATTGAAAGTAAGAATTCTAATAAATGGTTAGGTACCATAAAAGAAGAGATGAAATTTATAGAAGAAAATAGTGTTTGGGATCTTGTTGAAATTTAAGAAGGTCATAGGAGAGTTAGGTGTTGATGAGCCTTCAAGATCAAATAAGACTCCAATAATAATATAAATGATATAAAGCTAGAATTATCAGTTAGGGTTACACTCAAAAGGATAGTATTGATTATAAAGAGACTACTTCTCCTATTTCAAAAAAGGATTCATTTAAAATTATAGTATAATAGCTCATTGTGATTTAGAAATGCATCAAGTGGATGTGAAAATCACATTTCTAAATTAAAAGATTAGAGGAATAGTTTAATATGGATTAATTTAATTGATTTATAGTTGAAGGAAAGAAAAATATGGTATGTAAACTTAAGAATTGCATTATATCTTTTGGATTTAAATAAAACAATGTAATTCACTTAGTATGAGTAAATTTATATTTCTATTCTTATATGTTAATGATATCTTGCCTACTACTAATTATTTTAGTTTATTACATGAGAAAATTTCTGCTATGAAAGTTTTGAAATGAAAGATGTGATTAAAGCATCTTATGATATGAATTGAAATATTCCATAACAAGTCATAAGACTTGTTTAAGTTATCTTAGAAAGCATATATCACTAAAATTTTAGAGAAATTCAAAATGGATAAGTACTCTAAAAACATTTTTCTAATTTCAAAATAAGATAAATTTATTCTTAAGAAATGCCTAAAGAATGAATTAGAATGTACAAGAATTGAAAAGATTATTTATACCTATATTATCAAAAATTTTAATGTATGCTAAGGCTTATACTAGACTAGACATCAGTTTTACTATCAGAATGCTAAGGAGATACTAGAATAATCTTGTATTGGAATATTGGAAAGCTACAAAGAAAATGTTAAGATACTTGTAAAGATCAAAGATCATGTGCTCGCTTATAAGAGATTTAATCATCTTGAGATTATTGATTAACCATATTCAGATTATACCAAATGTGTTAACATGAGAAAATCTACATTTGACTATTTGTTTCTTTTAGTTAGAGGAGTAATTCTATGAAAGAGTGCGAAATAGTTTATTATAACTGCGTATATTATAGAAGCTGAATTTATGGCATGATTTAAGGATACTATTTATAGTTTATGGCTATGAAAATTTATTTCACGACTTGAAATTATCGACATATTGTTAAGCTGTTGACAAGTTAATATGATAATATTGCAATTGCTTTCTTTTTGAAAAATGATAAATATTAAGAAGGTAGTAAACATATGAAAATAAAATACTTTATTGTTGAAGATGTTTATAAACAAAGAGTTTCAATCAAATATATTAGCACCAATCTTATTATTTGGATCTATTAACAAAAGGATTGCTACTAAAGACATTTAACTATGTCGAAAGAATGAGCATTGTTAAGTACCATGATTGAATAAAATATTATTGTTTATGTATTTTATATATTTGACATTCTAATCTTGCTTAGGTACTATATTATTTATTATTAATATATACATGAATAATTATGTTAATCTTAATAGGATTTGCATTTTACAAAGATATTGTTGTTAGATAATTAGAATATATTTTAGAACATATCATATTAAGTTTTAAACTACTTCTGTGATAAATAGGAAGGAATATATCACATTAAAGGACCTACAACCATTATGATCTTCTCTAGTTTTTGCTTAAATATGATTAATGTTGTGATTAATATAAAAAAGAGTTTAGCTTTTATAAAATGTATATTATGTTATATTGGCTTTGTTTGGTAAATGACTTGTTTTTTGGTAGATTGAAAGGTTTTAGTTGTTTGACCATGTCAAACCGCTGATAATTATGCTTGGTAAATAACTCATTGGGTTGGCGGATTGAACTCAAGCCGCTAATTTTTAAAACGCTACTATGAGGAGTGTTTTCCTCTAGCTGCTAAGAAATTAAGGAAATAAAAGATAATTATATTCAAAAGTTATTACAAATTACACACAAAGATGGAGATAGGTAAATATAGAGATATAGATAAAGATAGAGATAGAAATAGAAATAGAGATATATATTTGACTTAATTTATACAAATTTTAAAAGTTACTCATTAAATTAAAATATTAAAATATTAAATATTAAATTAAAATTTTGAAAAAATTAATGTAATTAAAATTTTTATCTCTAATTATATTACATTAATTACTTTTCTATAGACTCGATATTTGGTCTCTTTTATATCTAGTATATAATATTATTATCACTTGTATATTGTGTTTAATTCAATTCAATTTAATCTAAAATTAATAAGTAAAATTTAAATTAATTATTTTATCTAAGTTTAAATTTTAAGAGATTAATATAAATAGTTTTTTCAAAATAATTTTATTTTAATTTAATATATTAAAAATATAGTTTCAATTTTTAAAATTTAAAAAATAAAATTAAATTAACAAAAGTTTATATTTCCTTGAATTGGAAATTAAAGCGCTATCATTTTTATAGACCAAATTTCATATTAAGCTCATTGGTGCTATAATTAAGGAAAACTCCCGGTGTGATCCGATCGACCTATTCTCGAGCTTATTTTTAGTGACAGTTTAGTGATCTCTTAAGTTCCTCAATTAATCCTTAGTTGTGCAAATCTAATAAGATCTCGAGAAGTTTTGAATATAATTCATTCGTTATTTAGAAGTTGTATTAAAAGGGCTTGTGGTGTTCTTAAATCTCGATAGAAGATATTGTAGAAAATGAAATTGTTGACTTATTTTGCTCTATCTAAATTTTTAAGAGAAAATTCAAGAAAAATAGTAAGATATAAATAGTTAATACTTGTGTCCTCATAAATTTTTTTAAGTCATACCATCGTAAATTATTTTATACATAAACAACTAATATTAAAGAGTTAGTTTTATCAAATATCTTTAAATAAACAATTGATATATCCACTGGTTAAATCAACTACATTAATATGATGTTAGTTAACTATTGATAGAATCAGCTAACAATTAATATATTCTGCTGATTGCCAAATAGGGTTATTATGAAACTATAATTATGCCATACAAGCCAAGTGGGACATTGTTAGATATTTATATTAAGTAGATTATATTTTATGGTCTAATTGTTTAAATGTTTAAATTTTATTGGTCAATTGACAGAGATTATTTAAGAAAATAGTTATTCAATAAAATAATTATTTTATTTTTACACTAATGGAGCGTGAAATAAATTTTTATCTCTCCCTCTCCCAATAAAAGAATGTAATTAAATTTATCCTAAAACTATATGTATAAGAAAAGACAAGCTCAAAAAGAGAAATAAAAAACCATCTTTTCCACAATTTTACTAATGCCCATAATTCTTAACATCTTCAATATTTATAATGGATCAAATTGTATTCTCTTAAAAACTACTTTTGTAAAAATTATTAAATTCTAGAATTCATAATTAACTTTAATATCATATAATCAAATAGCACATTACGATCCTTCGCTTGTTCCTAATTAAAAGACAAGGAATGGAAATTTAGCCCTTAATCCTATTTTTAAGTTAACCAAAAAACTAGAAGTTGTTGAACATCTCCCATTAAATTACTCTATTGGCTTGACTTCTCTTTAAAGAATCAGGTACTAGTACCTCTAACTATGGGTTACATATTTAACTCCTCACCAAGTTTTGGAGAGAAGAATTGAATATATTTGACTTTAGTGTGGTATCATCACCGTTACCAAGCAGTGATACTTGAATAAAATATTTATCTGCATAATTGCCTTCATTTAAAAATGAAAACATTCTTTCTTTTCAATATTTCGACATTATAAATTACATGTAATCTATAATCCAAATTTCATGATAACTGATTTGTTTAACTGTTTTCTAAATTGCACTTTTAATTATTAAATAAAGACAAGGGGAAGAATTGTGTCAGTTTCAACGAGATCAAGATTCACGTCTTCTTTTTCAAAATTTCCAAGCTATTTGTTGATGCCTGTAACTCGTCACAAGAACAAGAATCTTTAAATTACTGATTATTAACATCATAAAAATTATTAATTGCATGTTCTTACGATTGTATGCATACTTATAGCACCTACCTATCAGTAAGGATCCCCCACTTTTGCTTTTGCAACATTGGTCTATAATAGTTTTATTTTTTGTTACAAAGGAAAAGAAAAACTAGAAACACATCCTAAATAACGCAGAGATTGGTCTATAATAGTTAGTGCCTCTCTACTACTTGGAATTGATAAAATAATTCCATCAACCTGAAATCCGCCGTCTATCAATGGTCAAAGTCACAAAAAACAAGCAGAAAATATAGATTAAAGAACTATTCTATTCTTAGATTCGTCCACCTTTCTTCTTTTCCAAATTTAGGGAATAGAATCAATCCAATATTAGGTTAATCTCTTATCATTATTTTGAATATGAAGCAGCGGCGGCTGTGGACATGCATGTTACCTAGGAAACGTGCAAACGTACTTCAATAGATTTCGAAGTGATCTATCTATTTCATTTCATGGTAAAAATGGATCTAATAATTATCATCAAATACAGAACAAGATCTGTCTTTCCTTTTTCCAATATTGTTCCAAACAAAAAATCTAGCAAATTTCAGCCTTAAATTTTAGGCAAATAATAGTCAACAGAAAAGCCCTTGGCCTCCTTCCATCTTCCTTTAATGTAAATAATTTTCCCTCTTCTTATGGATCACCAACACCTCCCAAAGCACCGCAAGCACCAAGAACTTGATTACCCTAACATAATCAACAGAGGGCTCGCATATGCCATCTTTTTACTGGTCGTCTTGATCTCTTCTATCATCTACTTGGATCTTAGAGGATCTCTTGAGGCTGATTCGCTCTTTGGTTTTGGTTTCTTTGACAAAACCTCTTCTTCAGAAACTCGAGAATGCGACTATTATTCTGGGAAATGGGTTCGAGACGAAACTTACAAGGATAAATTCTACACAGAGAACTGCCCGTTTCTTGATCCGGGTTTTCGCTGTCGTGGGAACGGAAGAAAAGATGAAGAATACCTGAATTGGCGATGGCAACCTGAAAGCTGCAATATACCAAGGTGCATGTAAAAACAGATAAGCTATCGGTTATTTTGAGAATATGAATATCTATATTCTTGCATGCCAGTTTTAAGGCATGCAAGTTCATTAGAATTCAATAACTAGAGGGAATAACGTAGAGAATTGCATAAAAGCTGAACATTGAATCAGGTCATAATATTCATATGCTAACAAAATAAAGTCTCCTCGAAGACACCAACAAAAACGTAGTGCTTTCTTTAAGTCCAGAAGCTAATTTTTTGTACTTCATTAACAGACTGAAGACCTTGAAATTTGAGCTGTGTCCTCTTAGACAACACTCTTAGTCGTTTGCTAGAATTAAAATCCATTGATGTAGGACTTTGTTTTTACAATGTCTATAGATTTGCCACATTGGGTGTTTCAACTAACGCTGGATCATCGTCTTTTGTCTTTTTCTTTGTCTGTAGACCCAACAATTGTGTCATTGAAGATACTATAGATTTAAGTTAGACATAAGCCTCATAAGAGTTCATCGCAATTTATCTTTGTCTTTGAATTATCATTTCTGATTTGAGATTTGAAAATAATAGTACAGGATTTTTTGTTAATAGTTTTTAGTTTTTGGCATTTAAACAATAGTCAGTATTTCACTATTTCCATCTTTAGCATGACTAAAATATTTAGATTATACTTTTCAAATTCTTCACTGTTTCTATTTTTAAAAAATTTAGTCGTTGTTTTTATCATGCATATATGTGAATCAAATCTCTAGTTATATTCTCTAGATGTTCCTGTGAGTGTGAGTTATCTCCAAGTGTAAGTGAGTGTGTGAGAAGTTGATGGACAATTTTATTGTCCAAGTTGGTGTAGTATTGTTTCTTAGGTGGAGACTAAATTATAAGAGCGAAATTCTACGCATTACATATGATTATTTATATTTCAAGTATACTTTTGATAAATACATAAAATAATACTGGTGTTAATTTTAAATTGAAAATATCATATCTAGATAAGTTAGATTAATGGTTTATTCTTTAGGTATGTAGACTGCACAACTTGGGCTAAAAATAGATTTGACACATGAAAAAAAGATCTTAATTGTGAGGGAAGATTTTTAAAAATTTTGATGCATTAAATAACAGTCAATTTGTTATTTTTCTTCTTAATTTTCAATTGAAAAGTCTTGTCATCTTTGCTCCTCTTGCCTATTCGCAGGTTTAATGCAATAGATTTTCTAGAGAGGAGCAGGAACGGTAGGGTAGTATTTGCAGGAGACTCCATTGGAAGAAACCAGTGGGAGTCATTGCTATGCATGCTTGCGCAAGGAGTTTCCAACATGTCAACAATTTATGAAAAAAATGGGAAGCCCATTTCTAAACACAAGGGCTTTCTTTCCATGCTTTTCAGTGATTACAATCTTACTGTCGAATACTACAGGACACCTTTTCTAGCTCCCAATGGCCCCCCAGTCCAGAATACGTCCACTGACATCAAAACAACCGTCAAGGTCGACCGACTCCACCGCTTTTCCAGGAAGTGGGTAGGTGCTGATGTTATGATTTTCAATTCCGGACATTGGTGGAATGAAGATAAAACTGTGAAGATGTATGGACCTAACCTTTCTTTTGCCCTGCCAAGTCTGATGTTATATATTGTTGCATATCTCACCTTGGCCTTTCTACTAAATATAACTACTAAACTTCATTCCAGATAGATAACTTTGTTTCGTACGCATCCAGGGGGTGCTATTTTGAGGAGGGAGGGAAGGTCAATATGTCCATGAGATCAATAGAAGCTTTTGAAAGATCTCTGCAGACATGGAAGTCATGGGCACTAGAGAGCTTAAACTCTAATAGGACTCATATCTTCTTTCGTAGTTACTCCCCAGTACATTACAGGCAAGTAGTTTGAGCAAGATCGAGTTGTTCTTAAAATTAAAGACAATACGGAATCGAATAAGTAAGACCACAATATAGACTTAATTTTGGGACTGCATCTTAATATGAAAAGTTAAACGTGTCGTGTAAATTACAGGAATGGGACATGGAATAATGGTGGTCAATGCAACACAGCTACACAACCAGAGACAGACTATAGTCAGTTCGAATCTGAGCCAATTTACAATCAATATGTCTCTCGTGTTATCAAACAAGTGAACAATGGAAACAGGAGACTTCACTTCTTAAACATTACACCTATGACTCAGTTCAGATATGATGGCCACCCTTCACTCCATCGTGAGCTAGGGACTCCAACTCCTCCTCAGGACTGCAGCCACTGGTGTCTACCTGGAATACCGGACTCGTGGAATGAAATTCTGTATGCTGATTTACTGTCAATGGGTTTCAGAACAAAGAAATATTCACCCGATCATGAAAGTTAAAAAGTTGTCAGATAATCGGCCATACATGATTTTTGATGTTTCTTGTCAGGTCAATTCCTGTCTGTTTTCCTTAGAATCCATTTGCACGTTCCATATCTTTCACTTCCTCAAGCTGCCTTAAGAGACTCAAACTTTCTGGTCCATAAGTTGAAGGGATTTGTCAACAGAATTTTTATTGACCCCTGATATACAAATTCAATATCGACAAGGAGACTGGCAAGTTGATAAACACCTTATTAATTAAGGATCAAACGTATCAAAGCTGGTACATATCTTTGAATAAAAACCTATATTGGTGCATGCCCATAGCAGTAATCTGTTGGAATCAGATGACGTTTAAATATGGTAATTCTGTCATTGAGTTATTTTAGGTGTTATAACTTTTTAGCATTTGAAGTCAACAATGACGTTTGCCATAGGAAAATGGGACAAGATCTTCTGTCTAATATTATCCTATTTTTGTGGAACCTATGTGGAGTCTACGTGGATCCTACATGGAACCTACTTAAATAAATAGTTAGAATTTATTAGACACAATAAGATACCATAATATTAAACAGGAGATCTGAACTCTAGGAAAATTGCTGCAGTCAGTGGTAGTATAATCAAGCTTATAGTCAAAAAGCTGTCAAGAGTTCGAGAAGTTGTGGCCTCGTACGTTGGTTAAGAGCAATCTAAAACCACTAACAATTTAAGACAACGTACAAATTTGATAGAATTCCATGTCACTAGTCAACAGAAGAACCAAGAACTAATGACCCAATGGCATTCAGCCGACTTATTAGTGCTTAATGTTTGAAAGGTAACATAAAATTAGATTTATAACAGAAAAGTAGAATCGCATGTACAGTTTAACAGAAATTGTTAGTTAGAACAGAAAAGTAGAATCGCGTATACAGTTTAATAGCAATTTTTACTTGAGTAAGCAACTGGATATTTAAGTAATTTCGTTTACATTCAAACAAGCTCTTGAATGCTTTTTACAAATATTATTAGAAATACTACAGGAAAGATTTTTTGCACATTTTTAACACAGCGACTCTTAATGAATTAGAGAAAACTTAATCTATGTAAACTTAGTGCAGGAGACCTAACAACTATTTATAATAATATTATTGAGCCTTCACTTTATAGATCCAATAAGTATTGCATTATACTAATGGCTAAAAGCCCAAATTGAAGCATAACATTTTTGAGTTTGATCAATTTAAGATTTATATTTGTAACTTGCTCAACAAAAATCTAAACTTTCATGAGTTTGCTCAATTTAAGATTTTTTTTACGAAAATACGAAAGTATCATACACGCACTAACATAGACAAGTCAATTAGTTTTTAAATGTCACACTAAAAATGCACATGGATTTTCAAAAAACAAAAAATACAAAAATCTTAAAAATCTTTCAACTTCTTCCTCAAACAAGATGGCGGGTGGGTCCTATCCTATTATAAGGGGCTCTTTCTTTTAAATTGTTTTTTTAGAGTTGTCCTATTATTTGATGAAAAAGGAGGGAAATCATTAATCTCGTCTTTTGCTTTTGAAAATCAGATTATTTTTATATAATCTGATGTAAATAGTTATTTGATAATAACATGGGAGATCAAAACGACGGTGATTACTATTTTTCTAGGTCATGGTTATTAAAACTGCAATTATGGACTGAGAAGATGATAAGGCAAGGGGAAAAGCTATTTGGGGAATATGTCTGGGAGAGGTTTGATTTGTTGGTGTTGCCTCCCAACTTTCCTTATGGTGGAATGGAGAATCCGAGGATGGTGTTTTTGACTCCCACCATGATAAAAGGTGATTCTAGTGGAGCACAGGTTGTGGCTTATGAGTTAGCTCATAGTTGGACTAGGAATTTGATTACTAATAAAAATAACGAGCACTTTTGGTTGAATAAGGCGTGTCAAAGATGTCAAGTTCATGTCTACTTTTTTTGACTTCTTATTTGCTCTGCTCTTGTTGCCTCATAATTTTAAATTGCTTTGCCTAGTATGCAGTGAGTGTTCTAGCTTCTGTTCATTTGAGTTTATTATTTTGTCAATGCTAAATATGAACTGTATGGTGCTTAAGGAAAAGTGTAATACTCGTTATTCTTTACATGCTTATGCAAGCATGTATGAGGATAGAGTTCATGTGCATTAAGCTTATTAACTCTTAACATTGAGGCATTGATGTGTCCATTGTTCAGAAATTCTTTATTGCTAAATAGTTTCGATTGTCCTAGACCGTGTCCTTTGTATTTTAGCTAAAGTTTTTAGATGGAACCTTCTAAGAATATGTTGTCGTAATCTCTTAATAGCTTATAGGTAAGAAGTATATTTCGTATGGGTTCTACAGTGAAGGATGATTCTTTGTTCCTTCTTTTGTTTTTTTTCTTTAACTTCAATTTTAAAGTTTCTAAATCATGTTTATAGGATTTTACAAGATATGCTGAGAGGAGAATTGTGGAGGTTGTGCAAGGAGAAGACAGGGCTACGCTAAATATTGGAATTGGTTAGAGGGGTTTAAATAAGGAGATTGAGAGGTTTGCGGACAATTTAAAGTTCACCAAGCTCAGAACTAATCAAGAAGGTTTCATATGAGAAAGGTTTCCAATTTTGGTTTCTGATTGAGCATCAGGTATGTTAATGAATTATGGTCGAAACTTGGAGATCAATTTATCATAAAGTTCTTACAGTTGCATTTATCTGTGGAAATGGAATGCTTAGATCTGAAGACCTGCATTTGATGAGTTCCTTAAGAAGTACATTTCCACCTTCAAGTTCAAATCTATTAATACAGAGACATTTCTTGATTTTCTAAAAGCAAATCTTCCTGGAATAGAGAAAGACATAGACCTACAATAAAGTTCTTACGGAAGACATAATAAGAGAAGTCTCTTCATAGCGGAAATTCTTTCGTTTGATTATTTTGACAACAGATGAGCATTTTGTGATTAAAACTTTGCATAAATCTGAAGTGAAGGTAAAGATCAATCATCTGGGATCTCTGAGAATGACCATCTTCCTGAAGATGTTGGTTATGAACTTGAACAGAAGGTGCAAGGATTCTTAATCCTCTTTTCCATGTATTTTAATATATAACAATCAAAACCTTAAAATTAGAAGCTACAAACTAAAAGATCTGTGGAGCCACCAGAATTAGGAAGTAACAAACTTCAAGTCATCAGTCATTAAAGCAAAAGCTTCAACTTCCAAAAGGGTCCATACAGTTCGGGTTGAGATGGGAAGGTTTGATGATGAATGGGGGTCTAGCAAGTTTAGTATGAAAAATTCAATATTTTTCTTTTTTCTTTTTTAATCTATGTGACTTTTAAAATCTATTTGGCCTCTCTAAATAAACTTTTTATATATAGAAACGACGTGTGTATGACACTCCCTAATTTCCGTCCCAAAAAGTCTTAGAGTAGATTCGTGAAAATTAGACCTTCATTGAGCAAGTTACAAGTTTAAGTCCTAAATTGATCAAACTAAAAAATATTAGTCCCCAATTTGAGCTTTTAGCCTTATACTAATTATGTATCAATTTCTTTACTAGATTTTAGCCTAATTAAATAGATCCAATATTGTTGAATTACTTTATTATAATTATATTAGATCGAATATAATTTTCTTCCTTAATTTTGCAAAATGGTAATTAATAATTGTCCAATAAAAAATTAACATTCTACCCTTGGTCAAATGTTAATTAACATATTTGTAAGGAAAATAATAAAGGATAGGAGAATAAAATAATATTATATTAGTTGACATTTCTATAAACACTTGATCCCATGAGGCTTTTGATATTGGAAGATATTAGAAGCGTTTGTAATATGTGACACAAATCTAATACAATTATAGCGTATATCTACTAACTTTATTAATATAAATAAGAAAATGAAGAGACAAAATCTATAATGTATTGTTTTTCGTTTGTGTAACACCCCACTCCCGCGTGACCTGAACCCGACATTGATGGTGATATCCAAGTCCGTGCCTTATGAGGGTGACGTGCTACATCACTCAGTCAAAACTCAGTATAAATTTTTATAACATTTTTAAAACACAAACGCACACTATGCTGAAAATCGTTAACATACATAATCACCAGTGTATACAATGACCACGGGGGCCCTTTTCATAAAATACAATTTACTACT
>JANIJH010000005.1:65299700-65311650 GCA_024520975.1 Erythroxylum areolatum
ATGTTTTATTATTAATTAATTTTCTCATTATTCAAACTATATATACAAATTGATATATTATGAACAAATAATCTTACACATAGCAAATAAATAAAGTATATATATATATATAATATAAAATTATTAAATAAAAACAGAAAAAAAAATTGACTATTATTTATTACCGACGGTAATTTGTCCGTCGGAAACTGAGGTATTTACCGACGGTTAATTATTCCGTCGGTAAAATGCGATGAAACCACCTTCGCCTCACCGACGGAGAAAACGACCGTAACAAAATTTCTCCAACGGAATCTTATTGCCCTTTCCGTCGGTAAATAAATATCGACAACAAACGTCCGTCGTAAATCTGCGGCGGAAATTGTCGGTCTGTAAATTTAGCTCGAGACGTTCACCAACCGAAATTTTGGGGCACCAAATTCCGTCGGTGATTACATTCACCGACGGAAATCTGTTGTTTACCGACGGTAAATTCCGTCGGCAAAACGCAGATTTCTTGTAGTGTAAGTACTTTCCCTTGACCAAAACAACAAGAATCATCAAAGAGATCACCAACTTTCAACAAAGTGATAGAGAGTTATTATATGAAGCTTGGGAGAGATTCAAGGAATTACATAGGAGTTGCCCTCACCACAACCTTCTAAGAGAATTTCTTTTACAGACATTCTATAATGGTGTAAATTAAAGCATAAGGATAGCAATAGATGCAACTGCGGGAGGGTCTTTGATGAGAAAAACCATTGATGTAACTCATGACTTTTTGGAAGAGTTGATGAGTAACAGCTATATGTGGTCAAATGAAAGCAGTAGACAAGGGTCCAAGGAGGAAAAAGTAATGATTCCACTTAACTCAAAGATAGCTTTACAAGCTCAAATTCTAGCCCTCACCTATAGCTTTACAAAAATATGCAGTTACAATATGAATTATGTGGGCATGACAACCATGGTACAGTTGCGTATTTCTTGCTAAGAGCGAGTGGTACTGAACAAGTAAATTACTTGAGTCAGCCATAACTAGGTAACAATTCATACTCTAACATTTACAATTTTGGGTGGAAAAATCACCCAAATTTTTCACAGGGTACTAACAATGCAGGTGGCTAAGTGAGAACACAAGGGCTTCCTGGATTTCAGCAAGATCGAATTGGATCTTTGGAGATCAAAATGAACAAGTTAATGGACATATTGGGTTCAAAGTTCTCAAGCCAAGAGGAAGGTCAAAGAAGACAATAAGAAAGTCAAAAAAGAATAGAGGCAAAGTTTGACCAGATTGTAAAGAACCACGCTTCATCCATCCACAACTTGGAAGTACATGTAGGTCAACTTGCTAAAGTTTTGTCTTCTAGGAATGCAGGAAGTTTACGAAACGACACTGAGGCCAATCCAAAGGAACAACTTAAGGCAATCACACATAGGAGTAGCAAGCAATTGGAGGAGCCAACTGTACATAAAGATAGCCAACAAAAGGAAAAGGTAAGACTACAAAGAAGAAGAGAATTCATATATACTACCACCACCCTACAAGCCTAAGATTCCATATCAGCAAAGGGTGAGACAACATCAACTTGACACTCAATTCTCCAAATTTTTTAAGAAGTTGAAGAAACTTCAGATTATTATCTTTGGTGGAGGAGGCATTGGAGTGTATGTCAAGTATGCAAAGTTTCTCAAAAACATGTTGACACACAAATGAACTTGGAAGGACAATTAGACAGTTACCTTAACAGAGAATTATAATTCGATCATCACAAGCACAATGCCTTCAAAATTACAAGATCTAGGGAGTTTTACTATTCCATGCGTTGTTGGTGATTTTGAATTTTCTAAATGCTTATGTGATTTATGTGCAATTATTAACTTAATGCCTTTATCTAATTTAAGGAAATTGGGGTTAAGAGATGTCAAGTCAACATCATGCTTATCTAACTGACAGATCAATCCATCAAAATGCCATTTAGGGTAGCAAAAGACGTTCTGATAAAAGTAGATAAATTTATAATTCCTGCTCATTTTGTTGTGTTAAACTTTAAAAAAGATAGGAACTGTCCATTGATTTTGGGTAGGTCTTTTATGAATACTGGTAGGGCATTAGTTGATATACATGAAGAAAAATTGTTTTTGAGAATTGTTGATAAGCAAGTTGAATTTAATATAAGTAAATCTTTGAAAAAACAGATGGATGAAAATACTTGTATGAAGATTGATGTTATGAATGATTGTGTGAAGGAGGTCCAAAAGGAAATTGAAAGCGAAGTTGAGAAAGTTGTTGAAGTGCATGAGAATGAGAGTCTGAGTGAAGAAGAGCTGTGTGAAGAGGGTAAGCAAGAGAAGTTAGAGAGAGAGGATATACCCATACCACCTTTCATTGTCCAAACATATTTCTTATGTGCTAAAGTAGAATCGGTGGTGTAAAGTGGATAACTCCTTACCAACTGGAATTAGTAAAAGAAGCAACTCCCTTACGAGTTGGTGAGTTAGTAGCGAAAGTAGATGGTTTAATTCATTTGGTCCTTAATTTCTTATAACCCTAAATAAAGGCATCTTTTATAGTTTATTTTGGTATCATATCATACATTCAACATCTTAAGAAATAATTGAAAGTTTTAAAAGGAAGTTCTTGTTGAGACCTTCGGGTAAGATCTTCTGTGGTTTATCACAAAATGCTTTAAGTTAAAAGCAACTTGAATTTTTTGTATTGTTTCATTGTGAATGGATCAATATCCTAGGCGCCATTGACTATTTGTAGTACAAGAAATTTCGTAGTCTAGTGGAGCATCGAGACAAGAGCAACATAGGAACCAAATCTTGTATCATCTCAAGTTCAGAGCTAGGTTAAGTGGCTGCATTTTTCATATGGTCAGCTTGGAACTGCCTCAACAGTTTTATGGAATGCTGATAGAGGTTAAGGTCAATACCGTCCACATTCCTACCTACTCGTGCCTGCAAGATTGGCTGAAGTAGAACAATTTGTAATTGAATATTTGAAATAGCTTAAGATTGTGGAAAACAGCAATTCTTAGCAGGAATTGTATGGAACCCTCACCTCGTTGTCAGGTTGAATAAGAAGTTCACCAATAAATTGGTAGATAGAGCCAATTCTAAAGCTAAGGTCTCTGAGGTGTTGAGTGTCAATTTTTAGGGAGGCATTTCCATGACAAATGATCGCTATGGCCGTCTCCACAGTATACTCCTGTAGCCTGGGGAAACAAGAGAACACATTTGTATAAAAGATGCCAACCTGAGATCAGAAAAGGAAATAGCATATATTTAAATAGGCAGTCGGTGGTGAAGATGTCCTATTCATTAGCTAGGTTTTCTTACTGCTCATATCACAAACCCAAATATATGCAAGTACAAACCCAAATATATGCAAGTGAAGACTGTTTCCTTAGAAGTAACTATTTTCTCATGTCAAAATGCTACATTACAAGACAATGACAAGTCGAAGAAAGTCTCCACTTATAAGAAGAAAACCACAAACTGCATCCTCTTTGAAATCCAACATCTAGCTAAAGAGTGCTAGATAAAATAGTGACAATAAATCTAAGGTAATAAGAGCAGGATACCATTGTATATTATGCCACACTCCAGATGTATTTGGCCTTTGGTCTCAAGATAACCGAGTCCTTTTCTTTTTTCTTTTCCTTTGAAAGTGGAGGCACAAGCCTAAGGATCGTTTTGATTATACAGTTTTCTTTTCTGTGTTCCAGCACACACTCTAAAATGAGTAAATATTCCACAAAACAAGGTGATGTAACGTGCCATAATACCATTTTCAAGATACTTGGCTAAAACACTACAAATACAACACTCCATGCTTCATCACCAGTGTTTTATACCAAATAGAAATAGTGATATCGTCATAAGAAACATGTTAACTACATAGCATCAGTTTTACCAACTTCTAAGGAGGTAAAATAAAACAAATCACCAACCAATACATGCATTCGTACCAAATTCCACTTTATCAACTAATAGGGACACTGAAAAAGAATCACCTTCTGAGGAATGCAAATATAATGTAACGTATAAAGTAATTAATCAGTTGGATTGTTAGGAAACTTTCTGTATTCCGTTAGCAGTTGTATACATCTGACATGTTATTACTTGAATATTGAATTGGTAAATAAAGGAAAAACATCTTTTAAAGGACAGTTTCGAAGTATTTGAATTTTTCTCTTAATCCTTCTTGAATCCCTTCTAATTTCTAACCTTCTCCAACACCATTCTTCCAAGTCTAGTTCTATTTTCCTACCCTCTTCTCTTTCTCTAATTTGTACTAATATCACTCAATAACCAGGGTTCTCGGAAAACCTATATAGGCTCTAAAACACTGTCCTTTCCACATAGATAAAAGGACTAAAACTATTGCTGTCTTCAATTCAATGTCAGTATTAACATTTTTTTCTCAAGCTCAGCTCAGTGCCAAAGTTGACACACCTCCTTGAAATGAGCTACAAACTAGACAATTATACTTTTTGTGGGATTTGATTGTTATCATACAGCTTTGCTGGATTACTTGACATAAATGCAAATGTCTAATCTTCTCTTTTCAAAAGGAAAAGGAAAGAATGTTGAAAGACCTTCATGTTGCAAATAAATGCTCAATGAGAAACCAGATCATGTTATTCACATCCTTAGAAACAAAAGACACGGAACCACAGATATAAATATGAAACAAATAAGAATACTAGCTTTGAAAGGCAGAGGCCAAAAGCCTTACTTTCCAGTGACTCTAAGTGAGGCTCCTTGCCGGAGAAAAGAAGATGATGGATGCAAGTCTTCTAAAGTCACCAATACACCGGATTGAATTGAAGGGTTTGCCATTACTGATACCAAATTCACATCAGAAGTGCAAATTCTAGCTGCATATTATACATAGATTTTTAAGGGACATTTTTTGGAAGCATATGAGTAGATGTCCAAAATTAATTCAAGGGGAGCAAATGGTTCAGTGATGAAAGTATACAAAATACAGAACTGCTGACACATACATAATAATTGGAAATTAGAACCAGAATAGTGAAGAAGGCGTCCAACCTTTTTGTTAGAAGGAAATAAAACATTAACCTTTAAAGCATAATGTTTACAGAAGACGGACGTATTTACTCAAGAAAAACTGCACCCACCCCAAACAGAACTGAACAATTAGAGAAACGAGAAGGACAGAGAAACGAAGAAAGCAATTTCAATTTTTAAGATTGAACATGAACTCAATTCTGTATATTTGTGCCAGCAACAGAGAAAATGTGTTCTGAAAATAAACGATTAACCAACTTTATAATAAAGGATGTGCGCTTGATATACTATAGTGTATCAAATACAAAACTCAAGTGAAACCCCCACAATAAATTCACATAACAAAAATGATGGGAGGAAATAAAAACTTCACAAGGAACAGTAGAAAGAAATGCATCACATGTATATACTCCATATAAGTGAAGCAATAACTAAAACTATTAACAAGTGCATACAACAAGACAATGAACCATGTGTTCATTTGCAAAGCCGTCTCAGCTTTCTACAGTCATTCTCCCCTTTTTCCACATGTTAGATTCTCTTATAGGCTGCCATAGGCCAAGACGTTAGATAAATAAAGTTGGCCCAAACTTGATTTATTCACTCTTCTCGATGCAGAAAGAGAAGTTTGAAATCTTTTATTGTTTTCCAAGTGACTTGAGTCTTTATTCCACATGAAATCTTTTGTTCCAATTACGGGGTTCCGACCATGTTCCATTAAATCTCATCCACACATTTATATGAGATCCACATAAATGTATAGATGAGATTTAATGGAACATGATTGGAACATCATAACTGGAACAGAGGATCTATTCCCTTTTATTCTAACAACTGAAGCTTTTGGCACGACGTGATTGATTTGGAGGTATCACATCAAGCATGCTTGAACAGCTTCATGCTAAGCCAATGGAAATACACAGCAATGACTATGATGGGAAGCGTCAAGGGCACTAGACAGCAATAATACCTGATACAGAGAAGAAGTCAGATCAGGAAAACTAGACCAAAAATCAGAAGAGACGTTTTCAAACCTATGTAACTCCATTCTTAAAGGATAATGATCAGTTAAATGGTCAATGCATCAAGGGATCAATTACTTCTACGCCCAAATAGTTTGACCTTAAAGGATGTCCAAAAGTTTATGATTTATTTAAAGGATGATGATCAGATAAATGAACAAACATTATTGTTTTATTTAAAATTTTAAAACTAAGTCGAAATTTGTGTATTTTATACTTAAGCCCTAATAATAGAAGATCTTGCCAATCACCTAATTCAACATATCAACTCCCATGACAAAGTAACAGGTTTTACAATGAAAACAAAGATCTTGATCCTATCAGCCAACAATATCTAGTTAGATTCAGGTCAAATGATTGCATAATACAAGTAAAACAAACCGAACTTCAAATGGCAAGTTTAGTACCTATCATTTTGAATAGCTGAGATGACAGGGTTATCAGAAGATGGGAGAAGCTTTGATACGATTGCAGCAAAAACTAAGCCAATAAAAGAAACTGACCAAGCGACGATAAGGAACCAACCCCATGAAGTCACCTTGGCATAGTTCAACTGAGAAGCAGGAACCATTAGTCCAACAAAAGCGCCGTGAGAGATGGTGATAGGATGAACCAGGACCAATCAAAGTCAAAGCTTCACTTGTTAGAATAAAGACTTGAATCACCCGAAAAATAATAGGACCAAAATTTTTCTTTTCGTATCAAGAAAAGTGAATAACTCAATTTGGGCCAACTTTCTTTGTAACAATGCACCAAAACTCTTGGTCTACGGCAGCCCACAATAAAAACTTAATATGATGGAAAGGGGGAAAGAATAACTGCACAAAGCCGAGAGGGGATTCATTGGCTTTGCTTTGCAAATGAACACAAGGTTCATTATCTCGTAGTGTGCACGTGTTAATAGTTTAAGTGTTTAATCGATTGATATGCTCCTGTGGGAATATACTTGTAATGTTTTTCTTTCTACTGTTACTTGTAAAATTCTTACTTCTTCCAACCATTTTTGTGTGAATTTATTGCAGAAGTTAAAAGTTTTTATTTCTTCCCATCATTTTTTTGATGAATTTATTGCAGAAGTTTCACTTGAGTTTTGTATTTGACGCACTATAGTTTATGAAGTGGACATCATTTACTATAAAGTTTATATATCTTTCATTTTCAGAACACAATTTCGCTGTTGCTGATACAACTATACAGAATTTGGGTTCATGTTCAACCTTAAAGACTGAAATTGCTTTCTTCCTCTTTCCGTCCTTGTCTTTTCTCTGACTGATTAGTTCTATTTGGGGTGGCTAAAACTTTTCTTAAAGAGTAAATAGTCCCAATCTTGTACACGTCTGGCTTAAAGGTTAATGCTCTATTTCCTTCTAATAAAAAGTTTGGACACCTTCTTCACTATTCTGGTTCCATAACTGGATTACCAGTTATTGACATACAAAGTAAAACTTTATCTTCAGCAACCACAAGCCAAGGATTCAGGAATAAGATCCGTAAGACACAATATGTCATAACACAAGTTGATTTCCAAATACTCAAACATGGTTTTAAATTGGCAGTTTCATCACCAAGCCACACGTATATCAAACATGATAGAAAGACCGAAAAGAAAAAACTGAAATGCCAAGACATAATCGAGAAAATAAGAAACAGGAGAGCTTAAGGTCATAAACCCATCTCACATATTTTGAGCCGACATAAAAACTATATCAGAGAAAGAAAGAGACACAAAAAAGACATGGAAAAATGAGCAATACAGGTTCAAGGACAAAAACCAAAAAGAAAAAAAATTCCGGGATTAGAATGAAAAATGACAATGGAAAACTAAGAGCAAGCAATAGAGAATCAGAAATGTCAGGGACAACAACCCTAGAACATAGAAATGACAAGGGCAGCCAAAGTTAAATCATATAAAAACCCAGAAAAAAATCCATATGTTAGTACTAAAAAAAAGAGGTTCCGGCAGAACATCGACGTATCATAACTCAATCAGACAATAAAGGGCCAACAAAACAACAAAAGTAAAGAAAGTGACAATGGAGATAAGACTCGAACAGGAACAAACCATATCTTATCTGAAGCTGCGACTTCGACTCCTTCTTCGGCGATGAAAAATATCTGGAAACCTCAGTGATAAATCTGGCACTTCCTCTGTAGCCTGCGACTATCGGCGCTGCCCTAGCCGATCTCGTCGTGGTCTCCTCAGCTTGGAAAATGGGTGATGGCTTTCCTCATTCGAAGATGATGGCGATACTGAGATAAGAGCTTAAAGATGGCAACTATAATTAAAAACACACGAGGGATCAGTGGTGGCAACCTCTGAAGAAACTCAGAGGAGTGACGACGAATGGTAAAAACTAAAAAGAACAGAAATGGAGGAGGAATTAGATGGTGCAATATGGGGATATGATAGCAACGAATACAGATAATCTAGTGATGGCATTTAGGCCATGGTCCGTGTTGAAAAGGGGCAAGATGATGAAGTTGAAGTCCAATCTTAGGTCGCTTAACATTTTCTCTTAGGCTATAGTTGGACTGAGTTGAGCCCAAAGTTCTATTTTATTTCCTCTTTCTTTTTTGTCTTTTTTTTTTTTTTTTTTTGAGTTGATTAAGTTTGTTATAAATATTTTTCCTTCTTTCTTTTATAAATGTAACGCACAGACTTCTAAAAATTGCTACAACCATTCTAGATTTCTTGAATAAGGTTACAATAGTTTGCTTTAGCTTTATACGAAAGCCTATAAGTAAAAAGTAGTTTAAAAAATATTTACATCTCAAGGCCTATATATTTATCTTTTTCTTTAGCTTCTTGTTGTAATTTTTATTAAAAAATAAAAATTTTATTAAAACATATTTATCTAGGGCTTGCTGTGATTCCTGATTTTTAAAAATAAAAAATCACAATAGTTTCACCATTCGAAAACCTTATCAGCTCTTTTCTATCCCTAACTTTTTCCTTCTCTCGTCTACTTCTTTTTCTTATGGATTTTTGCCTATGCATAATATAAAAATTTTCTTGGGTTAGTTGTTCTTTTCTAAATCTTATTGAAAATTTTGTTAATTTTTCTTCTCTAAATCTTATTGAAAAATTTGCTAATTTTTCTTTTCCCTACTCTATCGATGCAAAAAGTGACTGATCTTGGGCTTTTCACCAAGTGATTTTAGCAAACTACTTTGGTATTTTTTGATTCCATTGAATTTTTTTATTAGTTCATGTCTCTTTTCTTAGGCTTTCTAGTTTATTGTCTTTCTAGGTTCTTATTTTCCATCCATTTCTAATTATTCGTGAGTGAGATATTTATAAATATGAAATTATTATTCATGTAAAAATCTAGGTTACATGACCGGTTTGAATGAATCAACAAAAAATTATTTAATTAGTATTAAGATATTGGTGATAAGGAAGATATGATAAAAGGGTTGTAAAAAAACATAAGATACGAGAGTTAGGGTTTTTTGGAGATGATAGTGAAGTTGAAAAGAGTGAAGAATTGGGAGGTGGTGAGATTGAACTAGTGGATGTGAAATGTGAAGATAATTGGTGGATAAAGTAAATCAATAAGGGCAGTAACAATATCAATAATAATAAAAGTAAGAAAAGCATAAAAATGACAATAGTACTCTATTTAAAATTGTTTTCTACAAGCCAAAACAAATAGCACTCTGTTTGAAAAGGAATTGAGATGACCATCTAGCATGTAAAGCAAAATTTTCTTCCTCAACTTTTCTTTTAATTATAGCTCTAATTAATAGTTTAATAGCTTGTGTAGACTTTTTCTTCTTTATAATATACCTTATGAGATCAACAGATGAGACTGTAGTTGTTGGACTACCAATGGTATTGAAGAAGAAAGACTGAGCTTCCTTGTGAAGATCTTCTTTTGATGTCATTAGACTCCTAGTTCTATCTCTTAATTATCTACTATAATTATAATTTTTCATCAAAAATAAGAATATGTGAAAAATGATTGTATTTTTGTCACTATTATTCAACCATAAATCCTTAATCTTTACTATATTAGTTATAAGTTCATCTCATCTGGTTGTTTATATTGATAGTGAGCCAGTTATTCCTCTTTTTAAAGTTCCACATCTTAAGTGGAATTATATATGTCTCAATGAATTATTTCAAATTTCTCCTTAGTTGTTTGAACAACTTATTCATTCTTATAATATCTTATTCTATTTAACCCCTTGAGTTCATTCTTTATATATTTCTCAAAGAAGAATTTGGGTAATGCGAATATTTAAAGTTGCTAAACAATCACAGAGTGATTGTATATGTAAATTAAAAGGAAAACAAAAAGTGTTACAACATGTAAGAATAATATAGATAGTATATTTGTGATATAAGAGGTTTTCTTTAAAAATGAATGATGTCTAGAAGTAGAATATGAACAATCTTAATATACTTTCTAAAGATATCGTATCAAGTTCGTCGAAAATTTTAAATTGTCCTCATGTGGTTTGGCGAGCTTTTCTAGACTCTTTAACTAATCATAAAATCTTAAATTATGATTTTTCTGTTTCCTTCTATATATTTAATACAAACACTTGCACACTTTGATTCATTATACTTATCCAAATTGAGGTGGCTTAGAACCTCTTAATGTATACATTATATAAAGTATAGGTTTTTATATGTTTTTTATTCACTATACAATAAAAATGAATTACAATTCACTAATTAAAATAAAAATATTTTAAATAATTTATATGGTATATTGACCTTATTTATATGATCTAATTACTTATGCTTATTTTACTCTTATAGCATTAATTTATAAAGGAAATTTACAAGGAAAATTAATGTATTACAAACATATTTGAGTCTTTAATTTTTGTTCTTTTAAACATTCCCATACTCTCCTTTTATCTTATTATTGAGTTATCTTCTTTTGTATATCTTAATTGTCCAAAAATGCTAATTGTTTCTCTAGATTCAACGTTTTCTTGTATAATAAATCAATACTGTGTAATCTTATTCATGGATATGTTTTTAGCTAAGTGCGAATGTCTTTGTATTCACAATCGTTTTTAGGTGCAGATCTCTTATAACATATGAATCCTTTAACAACATAATCACTTTTGTAATGCAGGGACACTATATTAGACTATAGTTGTTGGGACCCGATCCGGAGGCCGGATCCCAATCAAAAAACGAAACGAAAATTGCTGAAACTAAAGCGAATTCAAATCGGATGAATCGAATCCGAAGACGAAGCAAAAGGTAACGAAGAACGCAATGGAGGAACGAATCAAACGAATAATCGAATGACAAAATGCGGAAGCAAAAGAAAAAGCGGAGTCGACAAATCGAAACGGAACGAAAGCAAAGATGATCGAACGGAAAATCAAATAACAAAGTGGATCGAATCGAAGCAAACAAACGAATCAAAAGCAAATCAAATGCAGAGACAAGCGAAGACGAATCCGACATTCGATAACATACTTCTTAACAAACGAACGCGTTGGAGACCTTAGACTTGAACTATCCCAAAATCCATTCTAATTTTTTTTCTTTTCTTTATTCAATAATGAAACTCATACATGGCAATCTTATTTCCCTTTCTTGGAAATTATCCTCAATCCAATTCTCAAATCATACAAACTTCTTATACGTGCAAACAATCCCAAAAATTCCTCTTTTAAACATTTAATTCTTATTTTTATTCTATTGCCATATAACAAATTTTCTTATCGAAAATTGGGCAGCATAACGGCTGCATTTTGACTAACCCAAACCTGCAAAGTGTTTAAAAACACTTCTATAATCCCAGACAAAACTCAGAATCATCGGACTCTCCCGTCCGAAATCCAAACACCAGCAAACGCAAACCTATACCTAACACTTCCATCATTCTCAATTCAATATACCAGTCTCATAATTCAATCTAATTCCCAAATCAATC
>JANIJH010000005.1:65322052-65332231 GCA_024520975.1 Erythroxylum areolatum
GTATTGCTTTTCTTTTTATTGATTCTCTTTGTTATTCATCAAAATCATATCTAAGTAAAGTCATTTGGACTTAACAGGTAACTCCAGTAAAGACCTATCCAAAGAGTTGGAAAGGTCACTCTCAAAAAAAGTTTTGGCTTTAGAAATTTTTTTATTTGTTCCTGATGTTAGTAGAAATTTGATTTCTGGAGCATTACTTAACAAAGATGGTGTCAAACTTACTTTTGATTCTGATAAGCTAGTTTTTACTAAGAATGAGAACTTTGTTGGTAAAAGGTTTTGTAATGGGGGCTTATTTGTACTTAATGATGAAATGAATCCATTTATTTCCTCTACATATATTGTTGAGTCTCTAGACCTATGACACTCTAGACTTGGGTATGTGAATGTGAGGTCAATTAAGAGGATGCAAAACTTAAGCTTGTTGCCTAACCAGATCACTAATAAAATGGAGAAATGTCAAATTTTTGTTGAGGCTAAACACTTTAAGAAACCTTTTAAGTCAATGACTAAGAGAGAATCACAATTGTTGGACTTGGTGCACACAGATTTAGGTAATTTTAAAAATTGTGTGAGTAAAAGAGGAATGAGGTATTATATTACTTTTGTGGATGATTGTTCTCGATTTACTAAGGTTTACTTATTGAAAAATAAAAGTGATGCAGAGGAAGTGTTGATGAAGTACAAAATTGAGGAAGAAAACTGGGTCTAAGATCATTGATTTAATTTTTGTAGGATATGCCACTAATAGTATTGCCTATAGATTTATGGTTAAGAAAGAGGAATCTAACAATTATGGATCAATTATGGAGTCAAGAGATGTAGTGTTCTTTAAGGATATATTTCCTATGAAAGTAAGTGTGCAAGCTCATAGAGAATATGTCCGTAGTTCTTCTACTAATGATGATATAGAGGAAGAAGAAATTATTCAACTAAGGAAAAGAAAAAGAGCTAGAGTACTCATCAATTTTGGTTATGACTTTATTACTTCCTTTGTAGTGAAAAAACCTGAAGAGATAGTGACATTTTTGTGGTGACTTATATTATTGGGGAAGATTCCAAAACTTACGAAGAAGCAATGGGATCTGTAGATGCTACCTTTTGAAAGGAAGCCATATATAGTGAATTAGAGTCAATCATGTCCAATAAAATTTAGGTTTTAGTTGATCTACCTCGAGGGTATAAGCCTTTGGAGTGTAAGTAGATTTTCAAAAAGAAATTGAGACCTGAAGAAACCATTGAGAGGTTCAAGGCAAGACTTGTAATTAAAGGCTTTAAACAAAAGGAAGAATTGTACTTTTTTTATACTTACTCACCTGTTACTAAAATTGCATCTATAATGATGTTGTTTGTTATTGCCCCAATATTTAAGCTTCATGTGCACCAAAGGGACGTCAAGACAACTTTCTTGAATGATGATCTTGATGATGAAATTTACATGGTCTAGCCCAAGTGGTTTAGAGTGCCTGATCAGGAGCAAAAGGTGTGTAAGATGGTTAAGTCTTTTTATGGACTTAAAGAAGCTCCCAAACAATGGCATGAGAAATTTGAAAGTGAGATTTTCAAACACGGTTTTACGTCTTGTGATGATGATTATTGCATTTATGTGAAATCTGATGTTAATAGTTGTGTGATCATAACTCATTATGTGGATGATATGTTTATTTTTGGTACTAGCTTATCTGTTATTAATAATACCAAGAGTTTGTTAAAGTCTTCCTTTAATATGAAAGATTTTGGACATGCGGACTTTATTTTAGGAGTCAAAGTTGATAGGACTGACTTTGATTTTAGGTTGAATGGAACTTATTATGTTGACAAAATTTTGAAGTTTATTTACTATAACGTTGAACCAATCAAAACTCCCTATGATGCTAGTGTTGCTCTAAAGAAAAATCTTAGTGATAGTGTAAACCAAGCTGAGTATGCTAAAATTCTTGGTAGTGTGATGTTCTTGATGAACTATTCTCGTCCCTATATTGCATACTGTGTAAGTAGACTTGGTAGGTATACTCATAATCCTAATCAAGAGCATTGGAATACATTGATTTGTTTGTTGAGATATTTGAGAGGTACTATGCATTATGGATTATCTTTTGGTAATCACCCTCTTATATTGGAGGATATTCTAATGCTAATTGGGTTCATTATAAGAGTTAGCGCATTTAGTGACATTTGTTTGTGACTAACTATCATTTCGTCATAGATATGAGATTTTTTATGACTAAACAATTAATTAGTACTATTGTTTGGATTAGCTATGATGATTTATTTTTTATCACTAATACCATGGTAATTATGACAATTTAGTAACTTTCACAATTAAATTGTTACTATTAATATATTAACAGTGTCACAATTTCTTTAATCACTAAATTATGTCACTAAAAGCATATTCAATTTGACGACAAAGTAGTTTTGGCGGGAATAAATTGTAATTATGACAAAATATATGTTAGTCACTAATATTTTTTATTTGTTGTGACAAAACATAGTTTAGTCACTAATATTTTTCTCTTGTTGTGACGAAATAGTTTACTGTCACACAATATTTTACTTGTTGTGACTAAAACTTTGTCAATAAAAATTCAATTAGTTAGTTTCTACTTAATATTGTCACAAAAACGAAACTATCACTATGGTCACTACTATTAGTATTTTTTGTGACAAGAAATTTTGTTGTTACTTGATCATCAAATTTTTTTTACAAAGGTTATTCTTAATATAAACATAACAAATTAATGATAACTATTTCTTATTATAATAACATTAAAATTAATCACTCTAATGATTAATTTTGTCATTATTGTACGAATTTTAAGGACTAAAAACTACTTGTCGGAGTTTTTTCATTAATATTATCATTTGCAAACAAATTTAAATATTTTATTATAAAATATCCAAAATATTAAGTAAAACTCTTAACCTATTCAAAATTTAAAAACAAATTTAAATTTGTGTCGGTCTAATATTTAATTATCTGACTAATTATAATTGTTGACAACTTTATTCACTAAATTTTTTTAAACTATCGTTTTGTTATTTTTTATGATATTCAAAAATTATACATCAAATTTAAATTCCAAATTAAAAACCCAAAAACATCTAGAGTTTATTATAAAGCATAATTACTTTAATCCTATTTAAGTCATTTCTTTTACTGTGAAGTACACCTTAAGGGGGTGCTTGGTTCATGAGTTTGAGAATGAATCAATAGGTATGGAATGAATAACAAGTGTTTGGTTTTATATTATGATCATAGATATTTGTTTTCATATCCGATTTTTTGGAATACTCCATACCCCTGAAATATAAAAGGAATGGGTTTCATTACTGATCAGGGACAAGTGTCACGGGTGTGACAATCTTTGTCACTCCCATGACAACAAGTGTCACAGGCGCAACACTTCTTGTTACGCTTGATTTACTTATTTTTTAATTAAATATAATTAAAATATAATTAATTAATTATAATATAAATAATTACTTAATTCAATATGAATTAATTAAATATACTTAATTACAATATAATGAATTAAAATATAATTAATTAATTATAATATAATTATTAATTAATTACAATATAATTATTAATTTATTATAATATAATTAATTTATTATATCTTTCTCTTGTTTAGCCATTAAATATAATTTATTAAAATATATTAAAATTTGATAAAAATAAAAAATTATCAAATTTTTATTTCTTAATATTTTTAACAAACCAACCAATATCAATGATAAATGATATTCATTCATTCCTCTTAACCAACTATCATAATTATAATGATTATATCAATTCACATTCTTTATTATATTTATTTCCATTCCTATTACCATCCCCCACCAGTGTGAACTAACCACCCTCTTATATTATAATTGAATCAATTGCTAGAATTTTGACATATTTAGCAATGCATAAATTACAAATTAATTTTCAAAATAATTTGAAATTTTGCATTTGTGTATGCTCTCACATAAAAACTCACACTTCACATTTCATAAAGAAATTAAAAAGTCAATGCTATGCAGCAATAGTAAGAAATGCAGGATCAGAATTATAAATTTCAATGATTGATTCGATCTCTTCATGGGAAGCATTGGATCATCTAATCCAACGACAAATAGAAAAACCCTAAGGGTGAATGACATTATACAATGCATTTGCTCGCTGTAGTTAGCCTTCTCAGTTCTCACTGTGAGTGAGCTTAGTTAGTAAAGTTATTCATTTCAAGGTTCGATCTTTTTTTCTTCTTTTAGTCTTCTTCACTTATGTTCTTCGTGGGTTTTAGCGTTATTTGATTTGCACTTTTACTTGATCCATTTTTTTTACCTTTATGATACGTGTTAGTTAAATTAAATTATCATGTTTACCTTTTATCGGTTGTGTGCTTTTGAAGATATATAGTTTGTGATAAGAAGTAATTGCTTGGTTTTTTCATTAGATCTGAAAATGAATTTGCCGTTTCATTCAAACTTCTGGATGAGGTGAATAATTTCTTTGGATAAATGATAGATTTGCGTTGTATGGCACATGATATTTTATTGAATAGTAATTTCAAGCTACGTTATTAGAATACCTTTTTAAGATCTATTTCCTTGAAGGCTTAAACTCAATGATGTTGTAATTTATTATAGGTGTTAAATCATTGTCATAAAAATCTTGGTTCTTGTTAGTGATCCCCCATATGGGATTGTGATATAATTTGATTTAATCCAGCTATGGTTGATGCAGATAGATCATTCTTATGTTTGTTGAAACTCAGTATAAGGAAATTTAACTTGAGGCATGATTTGTATTTTCTTTCCTATTTATCAGTGAATATCTATTTTTTTCACTATTTAGTTTGTATCTTAGTGGATATAGTTTAATGGTAAATCCCACATGTATTGTTGTGGGGATCTGGACTCGAAACCCAGCAGTCACATCTATAAACATTAACTAAACTATTCAGAATTTATAAAATTAGACAAAATTACTGATTGTTGATGGTGGATGGTTTATTTTTTCTTTTTGTTCACTTTTGAAGTGTGAAAAGTAAACTCACAACAATTTTTTTTTTTTGTAGTTTTGCAAGTTGTTGATAATCCTTTGTGCTGATTAAATGCATTTGTTTTTGTAAATTCAGCTTCTAGGCCAAGTTTTATAATGGGTAAGGAGAAGGTTCATATTAACATTATGGTCATTAGCCATGTTGACTTTGGCAATTCAACCACCACCAAGCACTTGATCTACAAGCTTGGAGGTATAGGTCAAAAGGACAAGTTGTTATTAGCACTAGTAACGTGATCTTCAAAATTATATGGTTGTACATTTAAAATTTTAATATAATATTATATATGTCTATTAATTGCTATTTTTTAAAAAGGAAATGTAAATTCTAAAAATTGTGGATGATGACCAGCAATCAATGCTAGACTTGCCAAGAAGAAAGATGAAGGAAAATAAATTTATGTTCAATTTCCTCTTCTGTACTATAAGGTATGCGATAAGCATGTCAACCTTTTCATGTCAGAAGTTACTATATGCATTTGACAAGTTGCACCACATCGTGTCTCTAGTTGGAAAGAGATTTTAGTTGTTTATGCACATTTGGCACCCCGAGTTTGTTACTCAATGCTTCTTTCTCAATTGGAGATCCATCAAGTGCCACAACATCAAATATTCCAACTAGTCACGTGAGTTTATAAATTTATAAAATCTAGAATAGTTACTATTACTTCTTATTATTATCATTATATTATTATAAAATGTTAGTACTAAATTTATGGTTTAATATTTTATAAACTAATTAATTGATTCTATTTTTTATTTATTTTGTAGGAAACAAATCAAAATTGAACTTCATTTGAAAAAACAACCAGAAAATTTTACCTTGGAGAATTTTAGCTTAAATTAGTACGAAGTAGTTCAGAATAATTGTAATAAACATAATTGTCTTTGCATATTAAAATTTACAATTTTATTTAGTGGAAATTAGAATTTTGTACATTTTGGTGATTTTTATATATACCAATAATTTTAGTTGCTTCTGTTGGCACTAAAAATCGTATCATTTGTGACAATTTCTATTTTATGGCTACTAATGCAAAAAAAAATTATCGATTAAGTAATTAAGTTGTTAAATTTAATAATATTATTTGTGACAAATACGAACACATTAGTGATGAATTTATTCATCATCATCATCATTATACCCCGAAGTCCTGTAATGAAACAGGGTCTGGGAGGGCCTGATAATACGCAGCCTTATCCCTACATTGTCAAGAGGCTGTTTCTAGTAGGCTCACATGCATATGTGACATGATAATAGTGATGTAGGTTATAAAGAATAAATACGTAAAGATTGAAAGTATATCCATATATATACCTGGTGTAGACCATAATCTGCTATTACCTTGTACCTTACTAAGACCAGCTTTTCTCGGAGCGAGCTACGCTAAGAGTCTTTCCTGATCAATGTCCTAAGAGTGTAGTAATCCCATGGTATTATGGGTCCATCTAAGGAATCTCTCCGTACACCTGAAAAAAAAAAGGTGGTAGGGGTAAGGCGCGAGGGCTCTATGTTATGTCGTTTACCCTTATCCTATCACGCTAGACTGTTTTAATTCTAACCACTGCGGCGGTAAGGGCTAACTCTGACATATCTCCCTTGATCACCTCCCTCTAAGTCTTGTAAGGCCTCCCTTTTTGCCTCTTGTAGTCACGAAGGTTTATTCTCTCGCCGCGTTGAATCGGAGCATCACAGGGCATCCTGCTCACATGCCCAAGCCACTTAAGCCTTTTCTCTCTCAACTTGTCGTTTATACTAGCCACTTGTAGCTTGAATCTCACTACCCTATTCCGCACCCTATCTCTTTTGGTAATATCACATATCCACCTAAGCATACGCATTTCGGCTACTAGCAATTGTTGTGTATGTCTACGCTTAGTAGGCCAGCACTCTGCTCCATATAACATGATTGGCCGAATCACCATCCTATAGAACTTCCCTTTGAGTCGTATAGGGACCTTTTTATCACAAAGAACACCTGACGCACTCTGTCGTTTGACCTACCTAGATTTAATGCGATGTACTATATCGTTATCGATATTACCATCTCTCTGGATGATGGATCCCAAGTATTTGAAACTCGATTTCTGTGGTACAATATCAGTACCAATTGTTACCTCCACCTCATGTTCCCTCTAGCTACCAGAAAAGGTGCATTCTAAATTTTCCATCTTGGTCCTGCTCATTCGGAAACCTTTTGATTCCAACACTTCTCTCCAACGTTCTACCTTGGCATTTAACCCCTCCTTTGTCTCATCCACCAGGATAATATCGTCCGCAAATAACATACACCATGGTACCTCTCCTTGAATATGCTTAGTAAGTTCATCTACTACTAATGTGAACAGAAAAGGACTTAAAGCCGAGCCTTGGTGTAGTCCAACACCAATAGAGAACGCTTCCGTGTCCCCGCCTATCTTCCATACACTAGTCAATGCTCCTTCATACATATCTTTTATGACTTTGATATAGGTGCGAGGAATGCCCTTTGCCTCCAAACACCTCCATATGAGTTCTCTAGGAACCCTGTCATATGCTTTCTCCAAGTCTACAAAAACTATATGCAAATCTTGTTTTCTTTCCTTATAGCATTCCATCAATCTCCTAAGTAGATGTATTGCCTCTATCGTAGACCTACCTGGCATAAATCCGAATTAGTTATCTGATATCAAAACAACTCTCTGGATTCTCCTTTCAATTACCTTCTCCCACATCTTCATGGTATGACTTAATAGTTTAATGCCTCGATAATTGTGACACTGTTGAATGTCTCCTTTTGCCTTGTACAAGGGGATTAACCTACTCAACTTCCATTCATCCGGCATCTTGGCTGACTCGAGGATCACATTAAAGAGTTGAACTAACCATGCAATACCGACAGTGCCTATTCGCTTCCATACCTCGATAGGAATCTCATCCGGCCCTTCGGCCCGTCTGCTCCCCATCCCCCTAAGAACCTTGACAATTTCTCCCCTTATGATCCTCCCCCATGGGTTCTCGTTTTGATATAGTTTTGACACATGAGGTTCCCCCAACTCTATGTTAACTACTATGTCTTCGTTATAAAGGTCGTAAAAGTATCTCTGCCATCGTTGTCTGATGGCTTGAGCCTCAGTGAGTACTTGTCCTGCTTCGTCTCGGATACAGCAGATTTGGTTGAAATCTCCTGTCTCACGTGCCCTAACTCGTGCTAACTTGAAAATTCTTTGTGCTCCTTTGACCGTATCTAACTCCCTGTACATATTCTTGTAAGCTTCTCCTCTATCCATGGCGACGATCTTCTTCGCCTTTTGTTTTGCCAGTCTATACCATACTCTATTTGTTACTCGCTCTACTTCGGTACCATTATCTAACATATCTTGAAAAGCTCGTTTCTTTTCCTTTACCGTCTCTTGGACCTCGGCTGACCACCACCAGGATTCCAATCGCCCGCCCCCTGTCTTATTTGTGATAATAATAAACACATTAGTGACAATATTTTATATAAGAACAAATTTTCATTTTTGTGATAAAATGATGTTGACACTTTTTTCCTTAAAATATTGATGACCAAGAAATAATGGATACTGATAAAAAAAGCATGAGTGACAAATAGTTTGTCATTATTTTCAATTATTTGTGGCGATGACATTCTCACAATAAAATGAAGTATTGTTACGACTTAATTCATCACTACTTTATATTGTTTATGATGACAAACTTATCACAAATATGTAAAATAACTGTGACCATATAGTTTTGTAACACATTTCATAGTTTTTAATGTCAATACTTTTATCAAAAAAGTGTTGCATAATTGTGACCATTTTTAAATTTAGTCACTATTTTATTAGTGACGGAGGTATTTATGACAGGAGATGACGACTTTAAAAATTAGACACTATTAATAATAGTGACTAATATTACTACTTTTAGTGACAACTTTTGTTTTCACTAAAAATTCTTGTAGTGGTTACGAAGAGTGATGATATACACTCTACCAGTGGTTATATTTTTACCTTGGCATGAACTACTGTGTATTGGAAATCAACCAAGAAAACATGTATTGCAAGATCAACAATGGAAGCTGAGTTTATGATTTTGGAGTTGGCAAGATGAGAAGCTAAGTGGTTAAGGGTTCTCTTAGCGGATATCCTACTTTGAGAAAAACCAATTTCTTCTGTGTTATTTCATTATGATAGGTTGCCATTCATGTTACCTAAGAACAAGACATATAATGGCAAATGTAGACATATAAGATTGGGATATAAAATTGTTTGTACTTTAATTAGACATGGTGTAATCTCTCTAGACTATGTCAAGTTAGAGAGAAACTTAGCAGATCTGTTTACAAAAATTGTAAGTAGGAAACTAGTTTCAAAGCATGCTAAAGGGATGAGGTTGAGCCCAATTGTATAGTAATCTCGTGATGGATACCCGTCTTGAAAACCAAGTTCAATGGGTCAAACGAAGTTATATGGTGACTACTTACTTATACCTTGTTTATGGAATAATATTGAGATACATTCAGTTGTTGAATTACTTCCCTTAGCATGACCTTACTTTGTTTAATGAGGTTGGATGTTTTAATCCTTATAGAGTTCCATAACCCAAATTTAGGTGGTGTGAGCAGTACACACTTGATGGACTCACCTATGTAATTGTTGACGGTTAGCTACCCTCCTATGAGAGTATTTAGGCTATCTCTTTAGAGCGATTATGAGACCAAGGCATTTTGAAGCTGCTTATTTCTCTAACAAGTTCTATCTTCGAATTTCTTGGAACCTTATTTTACCTAGTTGTTGCTTATTTTTCTCCTAAAATGTTACAATTTATTTCTCAAGTTTTGGACCAAATGCAGGATTGTTGACGTCGTTGTTTCAAAACTGAATTAATGCATACATTTTGTCTTTTCAGTTACTAACGTTATTGTTTGACCATCAGTCCTGAAATCTCGACTAACTCCTATTATTATTACCCATTAACGTTTCTTTAGTTTTTTCATAACGTGATTTCCTCTCAGCTTTTATGTACATCACGTATCTCGTCTCTAAGAGAACCACACATCTTGTAGCATCCCACTCCCACGAGACCCGAACCCGACATCGACTGTGATATCCGAGCCCGTGACCCGCGAGGGTGGTAT
>JANIJH010000005.1:65360045-65379076 GCA_024520975.1 Erythroxylum areolatum
TTAAAATTAAATTACATTGTATAAAATACTGTTACATACCAAACACTATAATAAGAATCCACCCAACTTTCCTATTAAAATTCTTATAAGTATCCAAACATGTGAATATCTTTACTTTCCATAGATTTATTTTCCAAGGAATTATATTCCAAATTCATTTTACTTTCCCGCCAACCAAACGGGGCCTAAATGTTTAGTAAATAACTGCATTTTATTGTGGTAAAATGAAAAATGAATACATATTTATGTACTTCTAATTTCAGAATTTTAACCATAATAATTTGATTTTTCATATGCATATATATCCGTGCAAAGCAATGAAATATTTTTGCTAAGTATCTTATTAATAAGAGTTAAATAGTAATTACACAATATTATATTTAAGAGATAACAAATTAAAAAATGCTTAATTTTTAGAGATTTTTTTAATTTGCATTTAAAATTTTAAAAAAATGTCAATCAAGTGATTAACTTTTTAAACTCTTAACAATTCAATTTAGTTCAAAAAGTTATTTTTAATAACTTAACATATCTACTAAATACTATGTGAACATCCATCTAAAAATTAATATTTTGAATTAAATTGTTACAATTTTAAAAAGTTAATCATTCAAATAAAACATTTTAAAATTAATTATCCATGTATTTAGAAAAAACACACCTACCACGTATAAAGTTATTTAAGTTTTAGCCATCCAAAAGTAACTTGCAATGGTATTATAACTTTGCAGGACAATGATGTTTTAAAATTCAAAATATTCTTATTAGAAAATATTATATCCATATTAGACAGAATATCATATCTTAAAAACCTTTATATGCATTATTATTAAAGTAAAAATTTAGCTAGGATCTTTATTAACAAATTAACAGGCTCCCAAAATATATATATTTTATGATTCTGTCATTTTAAAGGAGCATATACTATACAAAGAACTGATACTACATTACACCAGCAAACACTATTCCTCTTCAGTATCTCATGAATGATGCAGCCTCAGCAGCGCTTGATGAACCATGTCAACGAATTGGTCATCCTATCAGAATAGGGAGTGACATGACAATGTCAGTACAAACGGCATCGGTAATTACTAATCAATACCAAGCAATTGCATAAGGATCACAGCGCCTAGCACCTAGGCAACAAAGCAAATTTGCACTAGTAGCAGAACTACAGACGATTACGTAAAAATTCATGCAACTACACCCGTAACATTAGGTAAGGGAAGCAAGGGCATTTTTAAGGGCAAAGATATTTGTAAAGAAGCGAATGGGTCATTAAGAAGATATTTAAAACAAACATGCATCACGAATCCGTTGTGGGGAATGAATAAGCATAGTTAAGTTGCATGTCTAAATTACAAATGTCAATTGTAGACGAGAACAGTTCAAAGGACCACAACTATCTCGATTAGGCATCCTTGATAAATTTTCTAGATTGTGCCGCAATACTTCGGAACATAGTAATCCCCATATGAGGCTCGTGACATGTAACGCATTGATGACAAGTTCTATATCTTCTTCAACGTAAGATTTCATGTTAGGACACATATGATGTGGCAACTACATAAAAAGATGAAGATAATATTTCCTAACATTAGAATATGTGCCTAGCAAAAGTGCAACTATCCAACACATAGCATATTGTCAATCATAAAGATACCACAAAAGATCAATGCTTAAGATAAGGCAAAGTTCACACTTCAGGCATTACCACCATAGCACCTCCAGAAACAGTAGAAGAACAACTTACCTGTACAAGCATTGAAAGTGCATCACGGACTTTTTCTCTGGTAATCAATGGTTGAGAAGTAGTGGTAGGAGTCAGAGAAGGTGGTGGGTTGGGAGGCGGAAAGGGTTGAAGCATTGGAGTGCAATATGGACGTTGCAGATTTAAAAGAGGGTGAAGAGAAGGAGCAGGAACAGGAGGTATAGTTGAAGAGACAAGAGGTACCAGTGACGCAGATGAAGAAGGGGATGCAAACAATGTAGAGGGTTTCCCAAGATTAGCTATCCGATTGCCACCAGTTACTGGATCATGACTGCTGTGCATGGCCATTGTAGCGTTTAGTGACAAAGAAAGTGCTGGTGCTTGTGCTGAAGTTGCAGTGGAAGCAGCAGCTGGAATGTGGGAGGACAATGGAACAGAGGGCTGCCTTGAAATTGCTACATTAGCTGCACTACTTCCAACATTCAAAGCCATCTGCATCAATATATTGATGAATTCAGCCAAGAACACACTTTTAGGACCATAAAAGGCCAAATATGCACAGAATGAAACCAAACAAAAATGTCATTAACCACCATCTATGCTCATATCAATTACTTCGTAAATGTATTTGGAACATCTACAAATTCTCTCACCATGAATTGGTAGACAGCCTTGCTAAATGGAAATGCTTGCAACTATAGTTTTCCAATTGCTCATCCATAATGGGATATGACAAGAAACACAAGGATGCTGATAATAGACCCGAAAATCTTAAGTTCTTCTTAACCTCATTTCATCAAATTCTATCATTCCTTTCTATTGGTTATAGAACTATACAAACTGCTCGTATTAGATTAATCACAGTTGACAGCCTTTTGTTTAGATACATCACTTGGATAAGGATACTTCATTATAATCTATGATAAAAAATAACAGTTTCCCACATCAATAATGAATACATAATTGCTGTAAATTGACAAGTATCAGAACTTACAATTAGTTTCAGTTTAATTACAAGAATAAGAGGTCAAGAGTACTTACATTAAAGAAGTTCTCAAATGAGGAATCCTCATGACTATCAGTGGCTGCAGAAGCAGTTGGTGATGGCTCCAAGGGACCTTCAATGATAGATATGCTTGGGACAGCCTCAAGCTCTTCAAACTCACTACAGCAGTTCACAATTTAAGAAAATACATTATAGAAGTAGAGACGGTAACATTGAACATTTTAAAATTGCATTAAGTAAAAAACTTTGAGCATCAATTAAGATAAATCTTCAGCAAGTTGGATTATCCAATTGGTTTAATAATTGTCAACTCATGAGAAACAAACGAGTCATCATTTGGCATATTACTTGAAATAAAAATAACACTCTCATTTCCCAATTCTTTAAACCACACATGCATCTCAATTTTGCATTAAGTAAAAAACTTTGAGCATCAATTAAGATAAATCTTCAGCAAGTCGGATTATCCAATTGGTTTAATAATTGTCAACTCCTGAGAAACAAACGAGTCATCATTTGGCATATTACTTGAAATAAAAATAACACTCTCATTTCCCAATTCTTTAAACCACACATGCATCTCAATTTTTGGCAACTTGCTTCTGATTCCATGATGATAACCAATGAGTTGATCTTCTTTCAGTGATAGATACATTTCAAGGCAGAAAACAAGTTAATAAATATGTAGTTTAAAGAATGTCCATAGAATGAGGTGATCTGGAGGTAGTAAACAGCTTCTGAGGTTGCATGTGAAACAAGTTTGCATTTTATCTGTAGAAAGGAATTACCTTCCAACTGACATCACATTAGTTAGGTATCATGTTATTAAATTACCTCTTGCTGGATGATACCTTTGCCTTGGGGGGGATCTTTGAGTATGCATTAAGAATCCTGTAAATAAGAAGACGTCAATTCACCCATCAAGTATCCGTGCCATATTGCAAATACTAAACAATCTCCAACTTCACATGCAGACACACATATGCTCATAATAGGTCCAATTTCCTCTACCGTTCTGTCCATCTAACAAGGTCGTATATTATAAAATACAGCTAGATTCGATAAAATCGTAAGATGAAATTGATCTTCACAGGAGAGATTGACACTATATTTTTCAATTTTTGACTATGAACATATTCATTATACAGAGCATCTTTAATGATTTCAGATTGAACTTTATCCAATGTACCAGAAAACACAATTTCCTTCTTTTATGTTGTTCATAGGGAATTCATTTTTACCAATTATGCCATTCACTATTAGCTTAAAAAACCTCTCTTACGTTTTAATATCCACTATGCCAGGTGTGCATTCTTAGCTCTATCATATTAGTGTCTGTAATTTTTCTCTTTATTTGTAGTCACAATGCAACTTACAACCTTCATGACCAAAATCTCATCTAGTCAATTATCATACTAGCAGTATCCATATAGCATGCAGTAGGAGTTTACATATTTTAAAAGCAAGAATAGAAATCTAATTCCACCTCAATATGTTCAAGGACTAGATAAATACCGGCTAAAGAGGTTGGCAACTTCCTCACATTCACGTGTATTATAAAACCAAATGCCATTAACTTCCTGGGCCGCATTTCGATACAACAGATATGGAACTTGAACTTCATATTCAAAATCTCCCAGTAGATTCTCCACTAGGTTTTCTGTTTTGACATGAATGATTGAAGAAATTTGTAGTTAGCACCAAGAAGTAGAAAACATTCATTTCAATGACTGAAATTTTTGGCAACTAATTGATGGCAGTCTTTCTTTTGTCCACTAAAACCTTAACAGCTGCCCACCTATGGTCAAATTTACATTCACTCTAGAAGAGAAGAAGAATAAGTGGACAGCGACTCTGACCTATACAAGAATGCTTCATAAACCTTGTTCAAGAACGACCAGCAATAAATGATATAGATATTAATATTCTGAAAAAATGCGCGGGCTCCACAACAAGGTAACTAATATTCAAAAAATCCAAACCTGTATTCCGCCTATTCATCACAATAAACTGAAATCGGGGTTGTGTATTCCTTCAACAATCACACAAACAGAAAAATGAATTAGTGTAACTTCAACATAACAAATGTAACCAAACCGTTAATAGTTTTTGGTAAAAGTTGAAAGAAACACACGAAAACCGACACAGAAGTACCTCTTAACCACAAAGAGAGATCCTTCCACATCCTTTCTACTCTACAATATTAAGAAGAATCTATGAAGTCAATCAAATAAATTAAGGAAAAGAACGCCAAAGATTGACATAAATGGGTGATGATGAAACAAAAGGATTACAAATTGCTTAGCTCTTCTAAGTATCACCTTAACCCCAGAAAGCTCTTAAATTTTGTTTCACCTAGCCACATTACATTACACGGCCACAATCCAAACACTCAAAAAGCAACATACCCACTGGTTGCTCTCGATGTTAAACTCGTAGAAAGTGACATGCGCGGCGGTGATGAGAATCTCCTCGATGAAGGGATCGATTCTCTGAAGCACTGTGAGATTGAGCATCTTAGTGCCCTGTTGGTCGAGATTGGGCATCAGTTTAGCCGTGTGAGACATTGGATCTTCAAATTCAGAAACCGTAAACCCTGGAAAAGTTCACCGAGACTTTCCTGTCTAATTTTTACTGAAAATGAGAGCCTAAGGCTAAGCTATCAAGATTGAGAAATAAACACCTTGAGCTACTTAAGTGGAATGACGAAAACAGCTTCCAATTGCCTGCTGCTGTTGATCAACTGGTACTGTGGGACCCTTTTGTTTGTTAATTCATTTGGTGTAGGAGTGCGAACTAAACTACCTAGTACGTTAAGGCATTCTGACAACGAAATAATAAGTTTTTGTTATTATTTTTAGTTTCTATTTTTTTCACATAAAAATAAAATCATTTTGTTGAATTAATATAATTATATTTTTAATAATTATATATTAGATAAAATTTTTAAATAAATAAATTTATTTAATCTCTTACATAATATTTATGAACAAATTATTAATAAAAGTATGTTATTTTAATAAATAATATAAAATTAAAATTTTATTTATAAATTAATATATATTTGAAATATATTTAATTATTAAATCAAAATTTATTTGAATATTTGTATATTTTAAATTCAATTATATTCATTAATAATTATTAAAATTTAATTACATATAATTTAATTATAGAAATTAAATAAAATAAAATTAGTCATAAATTTTATTAATAATTAATTTTAATTTATTAAATATAAAATCTTGAATTAAATTATTCATAATTTTTTTATTAATAATTAAATAATATATATTTATTTGATAATAAATCAGATTATGCAAAAAAACAAAAATAGGAAGCAAAAACTACTTTTTATGCTTTTCAAATCCGGAAGAAACCAAAACTAAAAATCGAAACTAAAAATTCAAACAAATATTTTTTTTCTGAATTTGAAAAAAAACAAAAAAATTAAAAATAAAATGGGAAACAAATACTCCAGCTGGGGATGGTTAGTTTCAACAAAAAGGGTGACTTAAGGTGTTTACTGTTAATTAATTAAACATGGAAATTATATTTTCTGGAAAAATGTGAGTTCTTTTGAGAAAAAAAAAAAAAAAGTACCATGGCCAAAAGTGGAACTTGGAAGGGAAAGCCGCTTGATATTGGAACAAATTGGAGCCATGGTTTTATACAAAAAGGTGTCTCCAAAATTTTTAATTTTATTTAAAATGTGACTTGCTTCCTGCTATATCAAGAATCTATTGTGGCAAGTTCAACTTGGACGGCAATATGGCTGCTACACTATGTATATGCATGGACATCTATGAAATGATGACCAAAATACAAAGTAAATACTTGATGATTGTATGATAAAAGCGGAAGACGTTTGTGATAATTTCAACTTCTCGTACAACAATGCCACAATTTCCACTTTAGTGGACACAAAATAAATGACTTGCTCTTGTAAGTTACAAGAGCAATTACAATACGAAGATACGGAAACAAACAACATAACGAAGATCAGAAACATGATCAGCGTTTCATATTTTTAAAGTTTTCGAATAGCCAGACCAGACATCACAACCAAAAACACGAAGACAACAACTGAAACAAAGGATGCCACAACTGCCCCGCTGGCTTTCTGGCAAAAGTCGCCGAATTGTAGACAGATAGCTAACCAGTTTGCACTTGAGTTGCCATTGTGAGCTAAGTAGACTATAGCCGCAGCAGCAGCTGAGGCTGCAGTATTCAGAGTTAGTGCCACCTGTAAGTTGTTATAGAACAAATGGTGTTAAAGTTCAGCATTGATTAGTAATTAGTTTAAATTAATGATTTTGAAGACTACCGTATCCAAAATAAGGAGAAGGAAACGTGGTCCAACGGCATTAGGGCGAATGATGCTGACAACGGAGAAAGGAAGGGAAAGGACTAAGTATCCACCAACAATTGCCATTGCTATGACAAAGAATCTGTAGATACATGTAAGCCGTTGGTTAAGGTTCTCAAGAGGAGTAATAATGCAACTTGCATGAACAGTAAAAGAAGTACAGTGACCTACTGAAAAGTGGGAAGATCGTCGTAGCTAGCTTCGAATTGGAAGAACTGAGTGAAGAATGGAAGAGTCTCATCACTGGTGCCCATAGTAGCTGCAGCAGCTAGAGCGGCACTTAAACCTCCAAGCCTCAAAAGGAAGTCGAATATGGCAATCCCCTTTTTGTATCCCGTTGCCTTTACACGTTTAAGGCCTCCTATCAGAGGTGCTTTCCCTTTAGCAGCAGCACTTGACTCGTCAGGAATGCGGATTTCAGTTGACATTTTGGTCCAAAAATTAAGAGAATAAAAAGCTTGTGATATGATGAGGATACAGAGACTCAAAAACGTGTGATGAGACGGGCTCAAAATTTTAGGCTTTTATATACATGTACATATGGAGAGAATCAAGCGGAGCCGGTTGATTAGCTTTCTGTTCAGAATTGCATACCAAAAAGCTTGCACTTTTATAAACTTTCTTTCATGAAATTTGGTTAAGAGGAGTTGTTGCTAGTGATTTCCATTTCGGTTACGTATAGTTTAAACTTAAAAAACATGTTTCCTAATACTATACTAAGCCAGTTGCAACATGCAGACAATCGTAAATTAGTTGATGCATGAACTCAAAGAATTAAGTTGACCAACTGATCCTAACAACTCAATCGAGGACTTGTTCCAATGTCATCGGTTGGATGATTAAGAATCCCTTGACTTATGTCAGAATTTGAATATAGTTTATTCTTGTAAATATATAATAGTTTTATTAACCAGATCTAATGAATTAGACTTCAGAGCAGTTTTCACAATTTGTTTACATGTACTGAAGTAATAATACTTAATTAGAACTTGTTATTAAAGTGGAGTGAAAATAAGTTTTGACAAACAAAATGATAATTTAATTGAAAGAATGTAAATATTAGTATTATTATACCAAGGATGACAAAAATTATAACAAATGAGAAGTATACACGATGATTATGATAATTAAGGATCATAATATGGAATGAAAATAAGTTTCGACAAACAAAATGATAATTAAGTTGGACTTAATTATAAAGTTAGAGAAACTTTATGGGTAAAATATAAGATATTTGATTTTATTAAAACCAATTTAATTATAATTAGAATGTGATTTTAATTAAAATTAATAATTTTAATTTTAATACAAAATTATAAAAATTCTAGTAGTTTTTCTATTAATAGGAAGAAAAGATAAAGGAGCTAGCACTCTTATTTTCTTCATCTCAAAAGGCATTGAGAAGTTGTTGTGTAAATATTATTAGAGACTGGACAATTGAACAACTTGTGATTGACACGGTAAAAATTTTGTCAAAAGATTTCAACAAGAAACACGAATTAAGTATGATTTCTTAGCTACTTTACAAATCATGTTTTTATTCAGGTTATGTAATTATCGAGATTCGGTCAAAATTCGTAAAAATTTTGTGTTCTGCTATGCTCATGATTCGATCACGGTTAGTTTCCAATAATATGATGTCTTGTAATGTTTATCCTTATTTAAAAGATGTATTGAACAAATGAGAGTTTACTATTCTTTTCTTTTGGTGAAAGATGATACTGGAAAAGGATATATATCATACCACACCTTGCTTTGTTTTACATTTATATACTTCTTAGCACTCTAGTTGATCTATTACCAACAATTAACCAAAATAAGCAACATGCACAAGGAAGGAAGCTGAAAGCAATGTCAAAGACTCTATAGTAGTAAATAATAATGATATGTATTGCATCATCAACGGTTATAACAATCATGCAATAAAAGAGACATATGTCGCTCTCTAGAATTATCTTATACTATTTATTAGCTATTGTAACGAACTTACTAATTAATGAAAAATCACAGAAGTTTGTTGTCCTTTTATATTTGCTTCATCTTCTCTCTAAAATGTTAACATTCAGAAAACTTCACGCTCACTTACGTAGCCAGTGTATGAGTGAGTTAAAACATTCATAACAGTTGGTATCAGAGCGAACGACCCTCAGCAAGGCTCAATGGAAAAAAAACATGAAAAGAGCGAAGGTATGCCACTTAAAAGAAGGAATGAAGAATCTATTGGAATATCAAATGAGGAATGAAAAAGAGATCAATGACATCAAGTCAATGTTCTAACAACTTGTGCAAAATATAGGAAGAAAAGATATTTAGGTCACCACGAAAAATCTAAGAGATGGTGGAAACTACACCATACTGATTAGATACAACAAAATAGACTTTTCGACATTTGATGGAATAAGAGTAAATAGTTGGATCTATCGATGTGAACAATTCTTCATAATTGACCACATATCAAAAGAATTTAAGATGAGAGTAGCTTCCTTGCACATGAAAGGTATAATGTAAGAGTGGTACCAGCTAATGATCAAAAATCGACAAGAAGGAGAAACGATAAAATCGGAAGAATTTTTAACCATACTAAGACAGAGGTTCAATGAAGATATATTCGAGGACCCCCTATCGGTGATCTGAAGGAACTAAAACAAGAGGGGTCAGTATTATAATATTGTGCTCAATTCAATAGATACTCGAATAAGTTATCATTGCTAGAAGCCTACTTAGTCGGGTTCTTCTTGAAGGGTTTTAAACTTGTGCTGGAACTTACGATCAAGTTGATAGGCCTTATTTAAACTCCATTCAGAAACAGGGCTACTCTCCACATTTGGAAACCAAGGAAGCATTAGCAAGCCTAGCTATAACAAAAGCCCACAGGGAGCAAAAGCAACAAGTAGCAAGGAATTTGATGAGAAGAGAGCTAAAGGATTATGCTTCTAGTGTGAGAAGAAGTACACTTTGGGATATAGGTGCAAGAAAAGGCAATTTTAGTTATACATGGTAGAAGATGAGGAAGCAAATTAAATAGAACCAACGAGCGAGGAGCAAGAGGAAGAAGCACCCTCCATTCCTAACATATCCTTTGAAGCAGTGTGGGAATTAAAACACCAAGAGGGGCATAAGCAATTGAGAATCGCAGGGAGTCACTAAATGAAGCCTCTACACATCTTGATAGATAGTGAAAGTACTCACAGCATCTTGGATAAAAAGCAATCAAAAAGGGAACATGGAAGTACTCGAAATACCCCCTTGAGCATTACAGTAGGAGGTGGTTTACAATTATACTATAGACAATTGTGTAAGAATTTTACATGGAAAATGTAAGGATTACAATTCACTGAAGACACATTGATCGTCACTGAGGGTTGAACAAGTACACCATTAAGAGCAAATTTCCATCCCATTAATCGAAGAATTAATGGAAGAACTAAAGGGTTCAAGTTGGTACTCCAAGTTAGACTTAAGATCTGGGTATCACCAGATTAGAAAGATGGAAGAAGACATATCAAAGACACCATTCAAAAAGCACGAGGGGCTTTAAATTCTTGTTGAGTTGGTTAACATTGGCAATGGAGACTGGACGGAGGATTTGATGATAAAAATTACAGAGAGAATGATAAGTCAAAACAGGTCATAATAGAATAGGGTTGGAATCAAGTTTCAGACAAATTTTAAGCTACTTAAAATTTGAACCCAATTAGCATCATAATGAAGAAAACATGAGATAATTTGCTGTTAATTATTATATTATTTATTTCACATTATTATACTAAAGAAACAAGCTATGCATATAAGAAAGTAAAATAAAATAGTAAATTATGTTATTTAGCAATGGTAAATAATTTCTTAATTTAGTTGTCAATTAGGTTAAGGAGATCAACAAAAAGCCTAAGGTACCCTTTCTATATTCTAAAAAATATACAAATAATCATTCATATATAATTTTGACTAAATTTATTTTTAATTTACAACATTGATGTATTTTATCCGAATAGTTTCTTAAAGAATTTTAATTCCATATTTAAGTTATTGGTGAATGCCCATTGATTATGGATATATTAAGTCAACTTTTTTTCTCTTCCTAATCCAACTTTTTGTATCTATTCTCTTCTTTTATAATCCAATTATATACTTTCCAATATCAAGAATAAATTTTAAGAATTAAGCTAAAACTTGCACAATATTTTTCTTTTGAAATTTGAAAGAAATTCATTAAAAGCATAGTAATGAGCATCAAATATGAAAATATACAAGGAAAAAGATCATGTTACAACACAATGTAGGTAGTCATTTAATACATTAAAAAATAACATAAGAAACAAGCAATAATAATAATCATTCCAAACGCCATCTTCTTTTCATTACATCACTTATTACTTCAAAATTGTGAGTCAGCAAGATTTCTCTAATCCAACAATAGACCCTCATTCCTTTAGAATTGTGAGTCAGCAAGATTTCTTTAATCTAACAGCAAACCCAATAGGCTATCATATATTTATCAAATTTTTAGAATCACCTATTATTCTTTTCTCTCCAAATGGAATAGACTGGGCAAGAGAAACAAAGACTAAAGCTTAGCTGATCTCTTTCATTCTTCTACAGAGCTTGTTTACCCAATTATGGATATCTCCCCATTTTAGAAAAGGACATAATATATCCATCACATGTTGCATCCTAGCTTACACCACCTTAATGTAATCACATTGGAAAAACAGATGATTAAATATACAACTACTATTTTTTACCATATTTTTAATTTTATTTTTAAAAATTAAATTTTTATAAAACTTTGATGTTAAAATTTCATATTACTAAGAAATTAAATTACAAAATAAAAGTATTTTTTGTTATATCTTTATTCAAGGGTTTTTGGATAAGTGGGGGATACAATTTAATGTTCAAATTATTTTAGGAACAATATTTAAAGAAGTGATACATGTGAGGAACTATTTCAGAAATTTCTCCTTAAAAAATATTTTTGGAGCAAAATTAGTCCTATATGTAGAGAAAAAAGAAGATAAAAATTTTCCAGTCAAAAATTCAGCCCATTTCATAATCGGTCCAAATGGTAACTCAGAAGTGGACTGCAAAGATTAACACCTAACAAGACACCAACCAATTATAAGTTGTCACTATATTTCATTACCGAACCTATGGAAATGACAACATGTCATCAACATCTCGTTTGTTAAAGATATAAACTTTACTCTTACATCTAGAATCTATAAGCAAAAGATGGCGATAGTGATTGAAGGTTTTCATGATATTAGATCATTTATTTGTCACCTGAAATAAAATTATTTTCTTTGGGTTGCTTTACATAGGTCATTCACCATTTGATTAATTTGAAGAAGTGTCAAGCTATTTTAGGATTTTTTTGGTTGAATTAACCTTGTTAGGTTTTCTTAGTTCTAGTTAGTTGAGATTTTAGGCTTGGAAAGAGTTTGTACTTACTTAAGCTGAGATGGTGCCTACTTTCCTTTTTCTGTCTGTTCTTTGTGGTTTTGTTTAGCTTTCTTTTGAGATAATAACCCCATTTTTGTTTTTCAGGAAAATTTGGGAGGAGGACAAGGGAAAATATTAACATAAAAACATTTCGGTGTTTATTTCAAAGGAAGTTGATGTGGGATAATTTAAATCGATTTAGTTATTCAATTTGCCTACTAATGGAGCTTATGAGATCTTGGGGGATTCGATAATTTAAGCTTCTATCTACCATCTATTGTTAATTTTAGTTGTTCTTGTATTTTGTAGTTCATGGATATTAAGTTATTTCCATAATTAACACATTTGATGATCACAATTATTTTGACTTAATTTTATGTTCTTATTTTTACCCGTTTGTTACCTAGTTTTATGGTGTTCAATTTTATTATTTACTATTTTGGTTTCACATTTGATGCTGATTTATCTTCTTGCACTACTTTAATGGGGACTTCAACTGCTCATTCTCATTCAACAGTGCAATTGTCAACCTAGTATGTAGTTTAACTCTTATATGAAGTAAATCTCAAATATGATTTAACATGCATTGTTGAAATAAATGCTTGCTTGGCTTGGTTTCATGTTGTAGATAAATCAATTTTTTGGTCGATGTGGTAGCTACTGGCTATTATCGATACCAAAATACCAGCAAATTTTAGGGGTTGAAATGTAAATTTTAAAAAAATTTGGACTAAAGTATAAATAAAAAAACCCTAAGCATTTTAACCTAACCATAACTCTCCACCTCTGTCCCCACCACCCAGCTGCCTCTGGTTTGCTTATGCTCTCACTCCCCACACCAGTTACCTGTTGTGTCCCTTCATCTTACTTGCGCACTGCAGTCACCTTGTCACTCGATTGCTTGACTCTCCTTGCCTCGCCTCTCTGGTTGCCTCACCTTGCCTTACTAGTTGCCTCTCGATCCTGCCTCTGCCACTGTTACCTATTCAAGCCTCAAGATCGCAATTGTAAAATGTAAATAAGACATTTTGATTCAGTCTTGAACATTTGAAAATTTGAAACATGTGCAGTGTAGTATACTGACTGTTGTGTTGTGTTGGCTTAAATGTTGAGTGTTAAGTTAATTCATAATTAAGTAGTTATTGTGTGTATGATAGTGTGAATGACTTATAGTTGTGAATTATGACTTTTGAGTTTAGAAATAGCACTTGGAAATTATGGACAACAGATATTTGTGTTTGTTTTATCTGAATTTTGGAAATTGAAGAATGAGATTGAGGATTTTATATACAAATACAGTATTTGAAATTTGAAATTTTGGATGTGTTTTGTCATTTGTGTTGTTTGGATTTTAAAAGTTAAGGATTCAATCATTTAATACAAAATTGAAGTTTGTGTTATTGTTTGAAATTGAGAAATATTTAATGGAATGTTAGTCTTTATTATAAATTAGGATATATATTAGAAATTGGTTTCTTAATATACAAAATAAGTTAGTTAATTTTGGTTGAATTATATGATTACATGAATCAGGTTAAAGATGTGAGTTTATGATTAAATAATATAATCACACAAATGAGTTATATTTATGACTTTATAGTTAAATTATATGATTACACAAATTGAGTTACATTTATGACTTATGAGTTTATGTTTAAATTATGTAATCATATAAAATAAGTTATAGTTGGGAGTTGTGGTTGAATTATGTAATCATACAAAATGGTTATAGTAGTGACTTTATGGTTGAATTATGTAATCATACAAAATGGTTATAATAGTGACTTTATGGTAGAATTATGTAATTATATAAAATGAATTATAATTTTAAGTTGTGACTTTATGTTTAAATTATGTAATCGCAACAAATGGATTATAATTGTGAAACTGTAGCAATCAATGTATATATTTGAAGTTTGGGTTAAGAAACATGATAATTTCTTAGATAGAATATGCTTAATAATTATATTTTTGTAAGGAATCATTTATGTAAGTTTAAGAAGGTCACTTACATGTATATATCATATGATTGTTGAGAACATGTTGTTACTTTATTTCTTCCTATTATTATACAGAACTTGTTTTTGATGCAAAGTTATTAACTTTAATATGTGCCTTTATTTATTTTTAAAGATAAATGGAGGAAGTTCAAGTATATATGATAATTCATCCACTTTAGGTATAGGAAGATTCGATGATCCAGCTAGGGCTTATACTAGATTGGTTCCCGAAATGAAGAATTATACTATTTTTTTTATATTGTAACAATCGGTTGAAAGGTTAGGGAATCACCAGATTAAAAAACCATTTAGTTAGGATCAAAAGTAATATAGAGTCTTATAAAAAAAGTGAGTCATGATGTTAAATTGAAAATCAAGGCATTGCTTGAAGATTATCAGTATGAGAAAGGTAGAAGGAAAAGATTGAACTTCAAAATTGGTAATGAAAGTTCTTTTGTTAGTGTTTAGGATGATAGTAGGGATGTTAAAGGTGGTAGTATTCTTACCTAATAAGAAGGAAATATTGTATTTGATGTTAGGAAAAGAAGAAGACAGGTGTCTAATTTTTACACCACAAACTCCTAAAGCTCAACCTTTAACCAATAGTGCCTTATAATCTAGAAAAGTAGCTCATAATATGGACATGGCACTGACTAAATAGTGGTATGATTCAAATATAACATTTAAATTTTCCCAATCTTATTATTATCAGCCTATGGTCGATGTTATTACCTCTATGGTCCAAGATATAAAGCTCCTTCAATTAATGACTATAGAGGTATATTTCTGAGCATCTTTATTTATAAAATAAAAAGTTATTTGGAAGAAAGAAGAATGACTTGAGCTACTTATGAGTGTTCAATCATGTGTGATGTTTGGATAAAATAGAAGACATGAGCCTATTATTAATTTTTTAGTTTATTCCACAAAGGAGACAATGTTTGTCAAGCCTATTGACACATTTGGCTTTGTTAGGAATATTGATACTGTATTTCAAATATTTGATGAACTCATGAATGAATTTTGTCCATAAAATATTGTTCAATTTATTGACAATTATTCCATTTATAAACCAGTTGGAAAAAGATTACAAGGTAAGTATAATTCTTTTTATTTGACTCCTTGTGTGACATATTGTATTAACCTGATGTTGAAAAATATATGAGATGTTAGGTATTTTTTATTATTAATGAGACTATGCAGAAGGATTTTTCTATTATTCATTTACATTCTTAGATAGGTTTTGAATTTAATGAGAAAGATTTCAACAATGGTTGGAATTTGTGTCGTCCAACTATTACAAGATTTGAAACTAATTTATTATCACTTTAATATCTATTTTGATGAAGAAAGAGTTAAACAAATGTTTACAAGTGATAAATGAGTTGCATTTCAACGTGTCAGGTCGAATGCTAGATTGGAGGTTTTTATAATTATACTTGAAGATAATGAATTTTGATTGTAATGTCAATTTGTCATATAAGTTTATGAGCCTTTGATGAGGGTTTTTCATTTAACTAATAGTGATGAGAAGGCAACAATAGATTATTTTTATGATGTCATGGAGAGGGTGAAGGAAACAATCAAGGTCATATTAAAAATAAGCCTTATTTGTACACACCTTATCTTATAATCATCAATCTCTTTGTTGTTTGCAACTGGGGCATTTTTGAATCCTATTGTCCATTTCAGAACAAGTTTAACAAAGAAAGCTGAAGTTAATAGCGAAATGCTATTAACTATTACAAAAATTGTTGTCTATGAGATGAGGCAAGATCTCCTAAGCTCACAAATGGAGATTTATAAGGATGCTTTTGGTGATTTTATGATGCCAATTGCTATTCATCAAAGAGACAAACTTAATCCATTTATATAATTTACTTGTTGAAAATTAATTATCAATTTATTTTGTTTATAATGCTGCTTTTGTTGTCATATAGTTGCTTGGTGGAACTAATTCGAAAGTAATGTTCCAGAATTGCAAATATAGTTGCTTAGTGGAACTAATTCGAAAGTGACGTTATAGAATTGCAAATATTTGCAATTCAAATTCTAAGTCAATGTGATAGTGCAACAAGTTGTGAAAAGAATTGGAGCACATTTAAATTTATCCATTCCAAGAAAAGGGATAAATTAGAGCATAAAAGATTAAACGATTTGATCTTTGTGCGATATAAATTAAAGTTTCAAAAAATGTATGTTATTATCATTACTAAGTAGGATATAATTTCTTGTAATTGCTTAATAATTTAATTTTATTGTTTACTAGGAGTCTTAATAGAACAAGTAGATCTGTAGATTCAATTTGCTTGATCGTATTGATTTTTTGTGGATTGAGTTTCTTAGGAACCAAGTTTGATTGATGAAGTTGACTTGGAAGATAATCTTGAATAGAAAAGTATTGATATGCCATTTAGTACAATGAATTTGAATATTGGTAATGATAAGACTCCTCTTAATGATAAAGATTTTGAACCAATAAGAATTGAAGTCAATGCGATTTGAGCGAATATTCAATTGAATTAAGATCTAGGTTTTTATTTCTCATCTTCTTTTAATTTCACTTATATTTGATATATATGTTAAATTTTATATATGCAATATAAATATAATTGTAAATATTTTTGTTTCAGGTTTTACTTCTAATTGGTTATTTCCTCGACACGAACTCTTATCGTAAATTGTAATAGTTTGAGAGTCATGAATATTTATTATTTTTTCTATTTGATGTTTTAATGTAGTTATTATTGATTATATGATGAAATTGTAATATTTTAAATACTTTGTATTGTCTTTAATTTTATATTTGTATGATAATTAGACGATCTTTTTTCATATTAATTTTGGTTGCTATTTATATATGAAATATATATAAAGTAATATTAACAAAAATAAATAGTCTTTTGTCATTTTAAATTTCTATTATTATAATTTTTAGAGATATGGTTGATGTAAAATTATACAGTACAATTTATTGAGAGATTATTTTATCAATTAAAAAAAATCAGGGATTACTTTATAAATTTAAAAAATTATCTAAAATAATACTTAATATTAATTGATACTGATAGAATATCGTATTATAATCAAATTTGGTACCGATAAAGTTTGATGGTCATCTAAGGGGAGTTTGATTGAGTCCATGCTAATGTCAAATTTAGTTGTCTGGCTATTCTACTAACACTCGCTGCCAAGCGATGTATCTTATCTTCTATTCTAACCTTATCTTATATTCTAACCTACTATCGGATTTGTACTAATTGGAGTGTGATTGCGAATCCCATAATCTCTAAATCGTCTCGTATCTTCAGCCAGACTCTCATCAATGTCCAGAAATTTGTTGAATTATGAGTTGGGATCAATGGAGCATAACAATTCATCACTTTTGAGCCGAATGTAATCCTTTTCATACATTCTCCCATGTTCCACAGTTCATACTATGAGTAATGTTTATATTAATCCAAAGATTGTTCATGATATTCGTATTAGTTTCCGAAACAGTGATATGTCATGATATATATTTTGTTAATTTGATTTAACAGGACATCTATTTACTGTTTGATGCACATTATAATAAATGGAGCCCTCTGTTTCCATGCAATTCTACTCACAGGCTATATTGACCTTTAAATCATAGACCATTTACTCTTAATTTACAATTAATGTCAAATAAAAAAATGATATCGGTTAACTCATGATGTGAAAGACATTTACACCTATGCTTTACAATCAAATTATAAATCATACCTAGAGGAAGAATTTTGACCTAGAATCTTGGAACATATACTCTGAATTTCATGTTACTCCTACAATATCATTTCCTGTTAATCATCATGATTGGTGATTACGGTTTAAAATAGAATATGAGTTTTAACTGACGGTAAATTATTAAAAAAATCAAGATTTATTCAATTTTGTAATAATAATATGAATTTTGAAAAAAATTAATATTTAATTTCTTACAAAAATAACCCACTATTGTACTAATATGGGTTGACACGTTAAGAAACATATTAAATGTGTGACTGACACGTAATTTATTAATCTAATGTTATATAAAATATTAATTTAAAAACTAATGAAACCTTAAAATCTACTCCTCACTGGCATCTTCCTCTCCTGCTCAAACCACCTTCGCCACACAACCAACTTTTCTTTGTCACCTGTTTATCTGTCTTATTACAAGGCTTCTGTGATACTTGAAATTTGCCTTCTCTACCATAGGCTTCATTGTAGCGCCCCCTTACCATAGGATACCCACCGGAACGCCCGTAGGTCATTTCGGTACATATCCTACGCTAAGAGACCACTACTGACAACTACCACTACACTCCTCATGGCATCACAATCATAAAGCAGTACGAAGAAATCGACAACTTTTAAAAACCAAACTGGATTCCGTTTCATTCACTTAAAATTCAGAAATTTACAAACTGTCAGTATTTTCAGTCTACACATGTTCCAAAACACTGCACACTAAGTATCATGTAGTAATGTACAAAG
>JANIJH010000005.1:65490382-65514920 GCA_024520975.1 Erythroxylum areolatum
ATTAATTGAGTGATCCAAGCCTAGTACTTACACAATTACTCCCTGTGGGACGATATTATACTGTACTACTTGAGACCAGTGAACTTGCGGAATTGCATCAATATTCTACTTGATTATTAGTACATGAGAAATCCATTTGGAGAGAGAGAAGAGTTTTTGTTCCATTTGGTGCAATTCTAACATTGCCAGACTTCTCCGTACTAGATCTATCAAATTTGATTCTCACATTTTCTTCTTATAGTTGAGAATTAAGTGTCCCTCATCCTCTTATACTTTAATTGAAGGATGGCTTGATAAAAAGTCAATTAATGCTTGACCTTTTATAGAATTTTGTGAACCAAGTTGAAGTATATAAGAGTCATAAGCCATTTTCTAATATTTCCTGAGAGGACTGACTTGCTCAACATATATTTCATTTAATCAATTTGCAAATCCACAAAGACTTTATTTTGCAACAACCAATGCCTTAACTTTGAATGTGGGAAATATAATGCTAGACATGACTTTACAATGGGTAAGTATTTCTTTTTTATAGGAAAAATATTTTCTCAGATAATAAATCGCTTATTCATGACTGGCTTCATTGTTTTAGGAAACAGACATTCAATAGATTCTTTTACTGTAAAGATATATAACTTTAATGAAATTCCTTTTTTTAAAGGGGAATCAACATTAATATTCCTTGGTATTATCGAAAGCCACTTTGTGACTCTTCACCCAAAAAAAATTCCTTTGAATTCTTTAGCTTTAACAAATATGAGAATCCTTTTGCTTTTCCTGCCAAATTAGCAATGAATCTTTTCACGAATTCCTTTGTTGTGAACCAAAAATCCCAAGAAATTCCTTGCTTTTACTCCAAAATCACGCTTTAAAGGATTCGACTTTAATTTATTCATTCTCATCCCATGAAAACCTTGTTGTAAATCTTAGGTATGATCCACATTTTTTTTTGACTTCACGATAATATCATTTATGTAAACTGGTAATGTGCACCTTATTAAGTAATGAAAAATGACATTATTTGCTCTCTAATATATAGCACCTGCATTCTTTCGGCCGAAGGATATTAAAACCCAATCAAATATCCCAATTGATCTTGAACATCTAAAGTCTGTCTAGAAAGTCAATTTTAGACCCCAGAAAAGAGGAGGTCGCGCAAGACATCCAAGGCAGAGAGAAGAACACATTTTTTAGAGAAAAACCAAGAGAATTCAAGGTGGAATCAAAGGATTTCAAAGAGACACAAAGCTTCCACCATAGAATTCTAGCTTTGCTCTTCAATGTATAAGCCTTACTTCTCTTTTCTTGCTTCTTTGTTTTATTTTGTTGATTGAGAAGGATGTATGGATATGTTATGAACTTGTTGGATGAGATTTTGATGGATTTCTAAGTAGTTATTAGGGTTGTTATTGCCTAAACTATGTAGTACCTCACTTTATTCAATGTTATGGATGTGTTTGATGTTTATGGTATATGGCTGTCCATACTTAGCTCACATATGTTAGTAAGTTCTATGAGAGTGGGCTTACACCAAGAACACTCCATATATCAAGTTACCTTGCAATATGGAGATAGATCTTGAATGAAAAAGTGGCTGTCCAAAAATCTGTTCATATCATTTTAATGGTTAAGTGAAAATGGGAAGTAAGACCTTACATAATTCACTTACATCATTAAACAGGGCTTATTTGGTTCAAGTAATGAGAGTGAAAGAGTCAAGACATTAGGAAATTTTGGACTAAACATAATGATCATTGCTAAAGTAAGAGAATACATAGTTAGGTAATGACAATCTTAAGTTGTTAAATTGATACTTTGATTCACCATTTTCTAAATTTGTGTTCTTACTTTTGTGAAAATCCTAAAATGTGTACGTATAACTCTTAATTTTTATATTTTGGATCTTTGAAATCTAATTGTCTGAGTTTCCTAAACAAAACAAATTTTGGATTATTTCAGTGACTAACCAATGCCTGTGGGACAATACCTATCTATACTGCAATTTCTAATATATATATACTTGCAGGATAAGATTTTTTAATTTAAAATTTGGAAAATTACCTATCAAATTTTTGACGCTGTTGTCAAGGATTATGCCTAGCATCGAGTTTGGTTTAAATTGTTTTGATTTGGGTTTTCTTTTCATTTTTACTTTGATATTCTTTTCTGTTGTGTAATAGGTGTATGCATATTGTGAGAACTTGACATCACCAAAGTAGAAAAGGAATTAAGAGAGGAAAGGAGACAAGATCAAATTAAGCAAATAATGGTTGAATAGAGGGAATGAGGTGGCAAAGAAAGAACTTTGATGGACTTTATGAGGCCAGATTTTAACCCAAACCCGCAAGGAATTGCTAAAACCACCAGTGAATACGAACAATTTTGAAATCAAACCTACTTAATATTTTGCAAAGCAATGCTCAGTTTTATGGTTTTCCACATGAGGATCTTAATACTCACATTGCCAATTTTTTGAAAATTTGTGATACTTTTAGGAAAAATGGGCTACTGGAATATGCAGTGAAGATGAGATTGTTTCCCTTCACACTAAAGGATCAAGCAAAGGCATGGTTGAACTCCTTTACTCTAAAACAAGTCAAAACATAGGACCAGTTGGTGCAAGCCTTTTTGTCCAAATATTTCCCATTGACAAAGATCACAAGGATCATTAAGGAAATCACCAACTTTCAGCAATATAAGGGAGAATCATTATACGAGGCATGGGATTTTTGCTACAAACATTTTATAATGGGGTCAATTCAGCAACCAGAAGCACCATTGATGTAGCTGTAGGAGGTTCATCGATGAAGAAGACCATAATGTTACATATGACCTAATTGAAGACATGGTTGCTAACAACTGCCTTTGGTACAATGAAAGGAGTAAACCACTACAGATGAAGGGAAAAAAAGGGGTTTATGTCAACAGATTCAACAGCTGCTTTATTTGTAGAAATTGCATCATTAAGAAAACAAGTGATCTCCAACGTTCATCTAGTTTTTTGAAGTATATGCATCAAAATTGTGAGATTTGTTAAGCGGACAGTTATAATTCATCAGAATATTCTTTGATGAGCACTAAAGGCACAGAATAAGCTCATTATTTAGGGTTCTAACAGAGGTCAATTAATAACCTATATTATGGCACTTATAATGCTGGATGGAAAAACCATCCAAAATTTTCTTAGGCTAGCCTTGTAGGAACCAATTAGAGACCTCAAAGACCCCTAGGATTTTAGGAAAAAGAAAGTAACTCAAATGTTGCCTTAGAGTCAAAGTTTGGAGGTATTAAATCAAGGTTAGAGGCAAAACTGGAAGTCCAAGCTATAAGGACAGATTATAAACTTTCACAATTGAGCTCCCAATTTTCAAAGGTCATAGAAGTGATAGGTACAATTGGATTGAAGGTGAGCAATATCAAGGAGGCATAAGCACGGAGTGATCAGGCACTAAAAAGTTAAGTGAAGACTGTTCAGTTGATTAAAAATCAAGCATCATAAATCTACAACCTAAAAGTGTAGATGGATCAGCTGGCAATCATAGTATTAACCAGATGCCCAAATAACCTTCCTAGCACTTCAGAACCTTATCAGAATGAACATTTAAAGGCAATTTAGTTGAGAAGTGGAAAGGAGTTACCAAAGCCAGTCTTGAAGGAAGTTGTTGTGCCAATGGAGAAAAGTCAGGAAAAAGGTAAGGAGAAAGTCACTGAGGAGGAGGAACCACCATATGTTCAAAAATTGCCATTTCCTGGGGGAGAGAGTTAGAATCAAGTGGAGACCCAATTCAAAAAGTTTTTGGAAAAATTGAAGAAGTTATATATGAGTTTTTCTTTGCCAAAAGTTTTGGAGCACATGCCCAAGTATGCGAAGTTTTTAAAAGAATTACTTTCTCGCAAACGAACTTGGGATTCAAATTAGGTGACAGCATTGACAACTAGTTACAGCTCTGTAATCACGAACAATATGCCATCGAAACTAAAGGATGAGTTTTACTATTTGTTGTGTTGTTAATGGTGTTGAATTTTCAAAATGTTTATGTGAATTGGGATATAGTATTAATCTAATGCCATTGTCTATTTTCAGGACGCTGAACTTGGATGATATAAAGCCAACATCAATGACAATTTAGTTAGTTGATCAGTCTATAAAGAAGCCTTTTGGAGTTGTCAAAGATGTTTTGATAAAAATAGATAAGTCTGTGATTCCTGTTGACTTGGTCATTCTTGATGTTGTTGAGGACATAAATTGTCCATTGATTTTGGGATGCCTATTTATGAATACTGGTTGGGCATTGATTGATGTGAATAATGGTGTTATGATTTTGTGTATTGGTTATGAAAAAGTTGAGTTCAACATGAATAGCAGTTTGAAAAGTAGGAAGGAGCCAAATTGTTGTATGAGAATGGATGTCATGGATGAGTATGTAGAGGAGATAAATGATAGAATGATAAAAATAAATAGTGAGAGGGAATTAGAATTGAATGAAGAAGATGAGAGTGGAAAAGAGAGAGAAGGATGGATAGGAAGAAGAGAAAAGTGAGAAGGAATCTTTGATGAGGACCAAGCCACTTATACCACCTTCCAATTAGAGAGTACCAACTCTTCACACTTGAGGTATACATTTGTGGGTGAAAATCAAACATTACATGTGATTATTTCAAGCTAGTTGAGTGATAAATAGGAGAGGAAGGTAGTAGAAGTTATAAGGAGGTGGATGAAAGTGATGGGGTGGAAAATATCAAACATGTAAGGGATAAGTCTGAGTGTTGTGATGCATAGAATGAATCTCGAGGATGGATGTAAACCAGTAAAGGATAGGCAAAGGCGTTTGAATCCGAATATGCAGGAAGTTGTAAAACAGGAGGTGATTAAGTTATTAGATGCAGGAATTATATACCCAATCTCAGATAATAAATAGGTAAGTCCAATTTAGTATATACCAAAGAAATGCAGAACAATAGTGGTGGAAAATGAAAAGGGTGAGTTGATTTCCACACGGACGATTATTAGTTGGAGAGTTTATATTGATTATAGGAAGCTCAACTTAGTGACAAAGAAGGACCACTTCTCACTGGCTTTTGTGGACTAGATGATTAAGAGAGTTGCAGGACATGCATACTACTATTTCTTGGATGGATATTTCGGCTACAATCAGAAATTCATTCATCCAAAGGATCAAGCCAAGATAGCTTTCACATGTCCATATGGTACTTTTACATATAGACAGATGGCATTCGGACTTTGCAATGCACCAATTACATTTCAGCAATGTATGATGGCCATTTTCATTGACATGATTGGCAATTTTTTGGAGGTATTTATGGATGACTTTCATGTATGGAGATTCTTTTGAGTAGTGTTTGACAAATTTGGATAAGGTTCTCCAATAGCGTGAAGAGGTTTATTTAGTATTAAATTCAGGAAAATGACACTTCATGGTTCAGGGGGAACAATCTTGGGACACAAGATATCTTGTAAAGGCATTCAAGTGGATGAAGCAAAAACTGAAGTCATTGATAAACTTCCTCTGTCAAGTAATGTTCGAGTGGTCTGAGCATTTTTAAGGCATGTCAGGTTCTATCACCAATTCATAAAGGATTTTTCTTTAATTGCTAAAGCCCTTACTCATTTGTTAGTTAAAAATGTTCCTTTCATTTTTGATAATGATTGTTTAGTTTCTTTTGAGAGGTTGAAGAAGGCAATAATGTCAGCACTAGTGTTACAATCACCATATTGGAGTTTGTCATTCGAGTTGATGTGATATTGTAACAATTACGCAACTGGGCGTGTTCTAAGGCAATATAAGGACAAGAAGTTGCATGCTATTCACTACACCAGCAGGACCTTGACAGATTCTTAGATTAATTATACCACGACGGAAAAGAATTATTAACCATGGTTTTGGATTGTAATAACATTCTTACTAACTTGGTTTAAAAGTGATTATGTATACGAATCATGCATCCCTGAAGTATCTTTTTACCAAAAAGGATGCCAAGCCTCAATTGATTAGGTACATTGAACTTGTGGTAACATTATTGTTTATGATTAAGATGATTGTATAATGTTTCGAGTTAGCAGCCATCAATGTTCACATTATATGCATGTATGTTTTTGTGTATTTGTGTTCTTTAGATTTTTTTGTGTTTGATTTTGCTTGAGGACAAGAAAAAGTTTAAGTGTAGGGGAGTTGATAGCTGGCATTTGTACATACTTTTCTTAGGATAATTCGTTAGTTAATTGTGATAAATTGATTGTTGTTAACTTGTTTAGCTTATGTTTTGTCTTAGTTTTATATAGTTGCATGATTATGTATGAATGTATGTGAATATGCATGAATGTGTGTTAATTAGGTTTTTAAGATTAGGTTTTGCATGAATTTTGCATGGCATTATTATGTGTCTTTTTCTTACACTATTTTGGTATTAATTGCATGTGTTTTGGGCATGAATAATTGATTAATTTTATTGTTAATCAATAGGTTTGAAGGTGGTTTTTAGGGATGGAAGGATAGAAGAAACAAAGAGAAAGCAAGTCATATGATCCAAAGGAAAGTTGGAATTTTCCTAAGCCAACCCATCACCAATGTTAAGCTTTCGCAAGATACAATTCTTATTGGATTTCTTTCTTTTTTGATCCAAAAGAAATAGGAGAAATTCAGTTTCAAATTGGTGAAATAAGAAATCAATAAGATATCACAGATTGAATTCAAAATAGAAAATAGAGTTTTTTTTTAAATTCCAGCTAGTAGCTTCCTCCTTCCTACGTTGTTTTAAGCATTAAATGGGGTATAAAAACTCAATTTTAAACCCTAGAAAGCCATTTTTGCTCTTCAACATATAAGCCTTACTTCTTCTCTTTTCTTGCTTCTTTGTTATATTTTCTTGATTGAGAAGGATGTATGGATATGTTATGAACATGTTGGATGAGATTTTGATGGATTTCTAAGTAGTTATTAGGGTTGTTATTGCCTAAACATTGTAGTACCTCACTTTATTCAATATTATGGATGCGTTTGATGTTTATGGTATATGGTTCTCCATACTTAGCTCACTTAAAGATATGGAGTTAAGAAATATGTTATTAAGTTCCATGGGAGTGGGTTTTACACCAAAAACACTCCATATATCAAGTTACCTTGCCATTTGGAGAGAGATCTTGAATGGAAAAGTGGCTGTCCATAAAAGTGAAAAATGGAAAGTGAGAGCTTACATAATTCATTTACATCATTAAACAGGCCTTATTTGGTTCAAGTAATAAGAGTGAAAGAACAAGGACATTAGGAAATTTTGGAATAAAGATAATGATCATTGCTAAAGTGAGAGAATACATAGTTAGGTAATGACTATCCTAAGTTATTAAATTGATACTTTGATTCACCATTTTCTAATTTGTGTTTCTACTTTTGTGACAACCCTAAAGTGTGTATGTATGACTCTTAATTTTTATATTTTGAATCTTTCAAATCTAATTATTTGAGTTTCCTAAACAAAATAAAATTTGGATCATTTCGTTGACTAACCAATCCCTAAGGGATGATACCTATCTAAACTACTATTTTCGATCTGTATACTTGCAAGATAAGAGGTTTTACTTTAAAATTTGGAAAATTACCTATCAACATCTTTTAACCATAGCCTAGGAGGATGACGATGAGATCGGGATTCTAGTTTTATCATAAATCTATGTTTTATCAATGTTCTACTTAACCCTAGCATCTCAATATAATCTTATGCAAAACAATCTTTGAATTCTCTTAGGAGTTCCACTAGTTCAACTTTGTCTTTGAATCCAATTTTTTATTAATAATGACTATATATTTTCCTTAAATCACTCAAATTCTCTTATTCTAACAAATCTTGATTCTGACTTTCACATTCATCAAACTTCTTTAGAGTCGATTTTAATTCTTGTACACCATCATTAACCATTTGTGATTTTTCATCTACTACAAAAACTAGTTTTGCACCTTCGTTAATCTTTTTTATTCTTCATCTGCTTCAAAAACCAGTTCAGTATTATCAAATTCATTTATTTCTTCTAATTTCCATAATCTATTGCATTTATACTTAATTCCATGACTGCAGTTACTGCCTCTAATTCCATGACTGTAGCTACCACCTACTCTTTTTATGAGAATTCATTATTCAGGTTCTTTTACAATAAGAAGCTTCATCAGCTTAGGAATTGACACGATGGAATTTATTCTTTACAAAATTTTTAGCATCGATTTTCATCTTTTCTTTTATTTCCTTATATTAGTGCGACTTCTAAATTTATATTGACTTTACATGATCCTTGTAGAATTTTGCCTCTATCACATCAACTTTAGCATATAATGGTTATGAGTTAGCTCAAATTATTTCTACCTTATTTCCTCTCTATAGATGTAAAATTTGATGTTGAGATGATGAAATACAATAATTAAAATGGATCCAATCTAAACCCAATACGACTTAGTAATTGGTATGTATGTTGATGATAAAGAATGTAGTTAACAAAGTCTTCATTTCGAATTTAATATTTACGGTGAGAAATCTCCATGCTGTAGTAGTTTCACTGTTGAATGTAACGATGTCTACTCTAGATAGTATCAATTCAACATCATCATTTCTTACACTATCGTCATTTTAGTCTACAATATCAAATCAACATCATTTTTACTACAGTTATCATCATTTTAATCGTCATAATGTTTATTGTCGGGCCATTATCTACCAAAAATCTTTCAGTTGGTCTTTTATTAAGGTAAGCCTTAATATAAAAAGGCCTTATATATTATGTCATACCCTCAACTGGTTCTTCCAAAACCACTTTCTTAAAAATTCCTCCTGTTACTAGTACTAACGCTTTAAATTAACCATTATCAAAGGTGAAATTCCATCCTTTTTGCACTAAATTTATCAAATTACTTTAAAAGTTTTATAGATGAAGAAGTACATAGAACCTGAACAGGAATGCCCCTAGTCATAATATACTCATTGGAATCTTCTTATTGACTCTTAGAGTGAACTAACTTCCTATAAAATCTGGAATTCACTTATATGTTAAGGTTCATTTTTTTATTTATAAACTTGAGTGAATTTTGCTCAATAATATCTTTTTGAGATCCTAGGAATTCTCTGACCTTAATTTATGAAGTTAGTATTATATTTAGGAATAAAAACCACTATTCCTACAATTGATGTTAATGTTAAACGATTTTTAACAATTTTAAACATCTTTTTTACAGCTAACAATAGGCATAAATTGAATTCAATAGTATTAACAATTTCCACTAGTAGTAATAGATCATCATCTATCAGCATAGTTTGGTCATCTTCAACAAACATCTGAATTCCTTTATTAATATGATTTTGGATCACATTCTTGAATCTCTAATATGAATTTGTTGAGTGGCTCTAATTGTTATGATACTTGCAATAGTCTTTAACTTTAATTTCCTCTTTCATAGGAAATCTATGCTCTAGGAAGGTGATAAACTTTTCTTGCAATAAATAATAAAAAATCTCTTCCATTTTGGAAATGTTAAGGGTATACTAAACTTGGGTTGGTGAAACTTGCATTTTCTTTTTAACTTCCAAGAAGGGGCAAATGTAAGTTCTAGGGATGTTGACTTCAATTATGGTTGAATCATAACAATTTGTCTCAATAACTTAAGTGCCTAGTGAATTCTTCTTACGATGACCTTCTTCTTTAAGGAGATCTTCCTATTCAGAGGCTTTCACTGACAACTCATAGAAATCACGAAACTCCACGTCTTAAATTTTCTTCATAATTCAATGTCTAACTTTCTTTGAGCTAACTTCATATATTTAATTTTTGAAAGTGTGATCCGACATTGACTTCTTATTTTTAAAAAATGAGTGATAAATATGTCAACATTCTCATCACTCTTCTTAGTTACTCTCAACAACTCTATTATGCTAACTTCATATCCAGTTCCAAAAAACTAAGCATGAAATAATCTTTCCATTTCTACCAATTGCTAATTCTCCACATTGTATAGTGAGTTTAATGACGTACTCAATAGTGGATTAATCATATTTGCTAGAAAACAAGATGAATTTGGAAATTCTATAGCCACAAGGATAAGGATTCTCTTGATCAATCTAATATGGATAAGGCTTGTGAAGTTTTGGATGGCCAAACTGTCTTAAACTAGGCTCGTATAGTTCCTGAACCACTTCCCTAATAGCTTCCATATCAACTTGTGATCTCATTTGTGGTGGGTGAATAATGGGATTGCAATTTGCCGCTGTAATGTTACCTCTTAAATCGTATTGTGGTCCATTTGTGTCAACTTCTCCACTAAATCCTTTCCTTCTTAGAATTTGGGGCCTGATTGTTTGTTAGTCATTACCCAGATTAATGTGAGGAGGCGCTATAGCAACATCTTCTCTCTTGTGTGGAGAAATATATCTCTCGTAGAGGTAGGTTTTGGGAGGCAACTGCATTCTTTGACTTTCATGTAGTAGGAGCAAGATGCCTTTTGAGTCCTTAAAAAATTTACTTTGCTAGAATGGACGAATTATGCCCAACAAATTGCATTAGAGTGACAAACAATATGTCAACCTTCCTTATTAAGGCCTTAATTGTGTCAGTTATAGAGGCCTTGTTTGATTTCAAATCTAGGACTTAAATTGTGTAATTGACTTCATTCTGTTGCAATGATTTTGAGTTTTCACCTACAGGAAAGTTAGCTGAAGGTGAAGCTCCCTGCTTAAGATTTTCTACCATATATAATACAAAGTCTTCATTCCCTATGATTATAGGAACCTTTTGTTCTAAGGCTAGAAGTAAAGCAATTTCTTTCTTTTCCATGTTCTTGACATTAAGGTCCTCCTAGACGTACGAAATTATTTAGTGCTAATCTCAAATACAAATGTGTCAGAACAAATTCTCCCAAAATTTATACCTGTCTTCTATCGACAATATAAGAGGACTTCTCCTAAAATTATTATTATTTGTATGTAGTTAACTGTTTGCTTTCACAAGTACCAATTTTCATTTGGCATAAATATAGTTTCTTAAGGTTTTCTGAAAATGAACGAAATCCATATTAAGAAAAGAAAAGGACGGATTTAGTTATTAATTAAAAAAGAGAAGGAGGATTACTTTTAATAAAAGGGTAAAGGTGAACACATATTTAACTTGGTTTCGTACTGTTTTAGTAATTCGTAGTCGTCAGAAAAAATGTAGCAACCTTTTCTTTTCTAGGCCTTAAAACTTTATTAGTAGAAGTGCATTATACCTTGCCAAATATACTTCATAAAATACACATGAGAAGTTGAGCATTCTTTTCATTTTTGGAATCACGGAGCAATGAAGCAGTCAAAATCACTATTTAGATTCAGAAACACAATTTCCATGCACATTTAATCCATGTTATCATGCCAGTCTTATTCAATAATCATCGTGGAACACCGTGATTATGGGGCTTTTATATGATAATGAAAGATTCATTTTCAGATATAGAAAGAAAATCATTATTTAGATGTCGAAACAGAATTTTCATACACATGTAATCCATGCCAACCTTATTTGACGGTCACCCTAGAGCACCGTGATTGTGAGAAATTTGCTAGAGCTATCTGATGACAATGAAAGAGATCATTGGAAAGGAAAATTTTAGGATTTAAAGCCATCTATAAATGAACAGTTAGATATGCATCTTGAACTTTTACGAAAAATATATATTGATAGTTACGTTTTTAATTTCATCAAATAAATTTTAAAAATATAAATTATATTTAACGTACCCTTTGATCATTTAATTTAATATGATGTATATTATACACCGTTCAACTTTAAAAATGTGTAATTATAATTTACAAGATGGTAGAGTTATTATTATCATAATTTTGCTTTCCCTTGGCCTCTCAGATGCTAAGATTATTCTTGGTTGGCATTCCCTTAGGCCTCTTTCGGCTTGCATCTTCTGGGCTTGTGCTATTTTAGTTAGGCTTCTCACATTGCTTATAGATACTTCGGCTCTTTTGGTATAGTTCTTTGTGTTTCTGAATTAACAGGTTATACATTGGTCCTCTCATAATTTATGTCACCTTTTTGTTTCCTTTTTGATTGCCCTGTGACTAGTTGCTTAATTTAGCTAGATGCATCTACCATAGTACTTGTAAATGAATGTTTTGTACATATTTTGTTTCATTTATTAATTCTTCTGATTTACGAAAAAAATATTATCATAATTTTTTTCGTACTTAATATTTTAATGATTTCATAAGTATTTGTGATTATTAGTATTATATTTATCGTTATATATATGCGTATGAGACACTTTGATGATTTGAAATAAATCGGACTTAATTCCAACTTTTTCGATTTTCTACTTTGAAGGCCAAATTTTGAAATCTCACATCTTTATCGTCCAAGGACCTTTAAAGAAGGCTATCATGAAGAATAAAGTAGACGTCTCACCTTTTTTAAGTGGGCTTACACGTCCAAGTCCACGTTTGTTTGGACTGTTAGGGAAAGCTTTAAAAGTCAAACTTGATATTTGGAATCTTAATGAAATCCGAATTAAAATTTTAATACTCGAAGATAAGTTACAATAGAAAATTTAAGTTGTAAAGGATATAGTCGTTAAGGATTGACATTCTCTCTTCTACTATCGGCATCGAGCAAAGTATTTATTGTTTATTTATTAAATATATCAAAATTTTAATATTATTAACAAAGACTAAATTGTTGATTAAAGATAGCGAGTTAGTTATTTAGGATTTTAATTTAAGTGTTGATCAATAATTATGTCTTAGTTATTTAGGATTTTAATTTGAGTTTAAGTTGGTTTTGTAAGTTATAAGTTTAATTTTCTCTTTAAAGGCAACGAAAGGCAAGTTGAAAATAGTTGATGAAATTGCTAGATACTTTCAGCTCACTAATTGGTGTTCACTATGTTGAGAGGCTAAGAAAAGTGCTAAACATCTATTCTTTAAATGCAGCTATATTAGGAAAATATGGATGGAACTCCTTAAGAAATGTTTGAAAAATGTGAGGTTAGAAAGTCTAAACAATATCAAATCCCTCGTACTTAAGTACCAATTGTTTGAACAACACTACTTACAAATGTTTCTAGGTGGTTTTATCTTCAACAATCACAACAATATGGGATGAAATAAACTACGAAATCTTCCAAGATAAATGTCTACCCATGGATCAACTCTACAATTAACTTGTGCAACATATTAGACTCCAAATCAACATATAAAAACACATATTTCAGCATAAGCAATATCTATATGCTTTTTGGAATGTGTAGTTTCCTATGTTCTTTTAAAACAAAGGGCGACACTATGGAGGGGATGGATACCCCATTTTATTAATAAGAAAAGCCAAAAGTACAGAGTAGGGGGCATGAAGCTGGCCTACCTGAAACAAATGAAGTTGGCAGTAACAAATAATCTAACACTAGATGCTAACCATAAAAGATGTGAAAATATAAAAAAATTACAAACAATAATATTGCTATTATCTATTATAGTTAAACAGTTTTTACTCTTAATGAAGGCAAACCTGACCTATCTAAAGTCAATATACCTCTCAAGGTACGAGTCATCAGTGATTAAGTATAATAAGTGATCAAACCCTCTAACAAACATCCTAAATTTGTCAAGAAATTTGCAGCTTAATTTGTCTCTCTATAATAATGAAGAAAACCATCCACAAAAGACAACCTCAGCACCTCAGTTAACCAATCTGCCAGCTTCCATAAAATTTGAACTCTACCAATCATTTGTCAACCAAAACTCTGGAGTCTAACTAGACTATCACTTAAATATTGGGTAATAAATCAACACAAAGTTTCAAACCTTGCAAAAGAGATTGTGTTTTTTATTCTAGTTTTGTAACATGTTGCATAGGGAATGCTAATACCAATACACACCTTCCCAGCTCGTCTCGAATAATCCCACCACCTCCATTTGGCCCTGGGTTCCCTCTTAACGAACCATTAGTATTTAGCTTCAGAAATCCCAGGGAGGGCTTACACGAACGCACTAGAGAGACCTTGCGGGCCTGAACATACCTTTTGACAATCTCTACCACATCTTGCCACTATTTACTTGGAATGGTTAAAAAAAGAGAATCCTGTAAAACATAAGAGATAGAGTCAATAATCTTTGAGATCACTAAAGATATAGGAGGAGGCGATCCATCAAATTTTGCGAGCAACGCATCTTCCAAATACTCCAGGTAATAAAGGATGGCAAAACACGAAAGACCAGTCTCATAGCCAGATTGCCCCAACCGACTACCACCGCATTAACATATCTCTATGCCTAAAGCATGGATCCCCTAAACTAAAGGCCATACCTAAAAATCTCCAAAAGTGTCTAGCCTACTCACCAAGAAGGAAAATGTGGCCCAGAGTTTCTTTGCAACCATTCTGACAACAGTTGGATCTCAAAGGTTCAAGAATGCCCAGCCTTCGCAAGGGAATATCCAGAAGAAGCATGTTTTTCCATAAGCGTAGCATGAAAAAAGATGCTTTCATAGGAATCCCTTTATCCCAAATATTATAGTCTATTATAGTACATGTGCTCGCATCTCTAACATGGTTATAGACATAAATCATCGAGAAGTCCCCAGTGGTGGTATCCTTCCACATGAGTTTATTGCTAGAGTGAACAATAAATTTTTGAATTTTCTCATGAATATCTAGCAGTGTTTTCCAAGTCAGAGAGTCCACCATTCTAGGCTAAATCACCTTCGGATCACCTTTAGTTCTATACTTAGCCGTTAAGAAGGATGCCCATAAAGAATTATCCACTAGATATCTCCTCCACAACTTAACCGAGAAGATCAAGTATATGTCATACAAACGCTGCAAACCAATACCATCTTCCTCCATTGGGTAACACAGTGATTTCCATGCAATCCAATGATGCTTAGGCTCTTCTTCACCTACTCCCTATAGAAAATATGTAAATATTTTTCTAATTTAGTCAAAATCCCTTACGAGAGGTTTGTTGTAGCCAAGATATGCAATGGAAAATATTCTAAAACTGATTGAAGCAGAGTCAGTCTTCCTCCCATTGATAGCAGATTGCTTGCCTAGTGAGATATTTTTTTAATCGACCAATCAATTGAAAAACTCATAACCTTTTCTTCCCCAATAAATGAGGCATACAAGATACATGAATGAGGACTGATGATGCTAGAACTCAGTGGCATGCACAATCAAATTTTGTCTTGTTTAAGAGCATCCACATAAAACCAACTTTTATAAGCATTAACTAGCTAGCAAGAACACCTTTCATATTCTCCCAATGTTGCTTAACTGTTGTGATAAGCGATCTTAGTTCATTTGTAAAAATCAATGCATCATTAGCATAAGAGAGATGTGATACACTAGGAAAACCCATAGGAGTGGTAAATGCGTCCATCTGTGGAAGATCATTCACCATTATTGTAAAAACTTTAGCCGTAATAATAAAATGTGTTAGAGATAATAGGTCACCCTGTTTTAGACCTTATGATGAGTGAAAAAATCCCAAAGGCACTCCATTTACCAATAAAAAAACCAACAATTTGAAATGAACTCTAAACCCATCTCATAAATTGCTCCCTAAACCTAAAGTGTCGCAATACTATATTTAGGAAAAGCTAAGATACTCTGCCATATGTCTTGGCCATATCTAATAAATTTCCACATCTAATCTTTTTGTTCATATCTGAATATATTTTTTAAGCCAACAAAATGTTATCATAAATTAATCACCTAGGTAAAAAAAGCCTCTTATTAGGAGATATAATTTTTGACAGAATCAAAAATAATAATCAACTTAGAGATCAGCTTTTGAAAGAAGTTAAATAGATTAATTAGCCTATACTCCGTAAACAAAGTTGCACTAGCAATCTTTGAAATCAGTACTAGAAACATAGATGTGTAAGCTCTAGGAAGATCTCCTCTTATAAATAATTCTTGCATTACGACCACTAAGTCACATTCCATAACCTCCCAACAATGAATAAAGAAATTCACAGTGAAGTTGTTTGGTCCTGCTACACTGTCACCATCCATCTCCCCTATCACCACGAGAATCTCTTTTAATAATGGTATGTTCTGTAAATATTCATTCTTGATATCTAGCAACATTGGCTCAATCACCCTATTCACCAAGGTGTCTATAACATCTACGTCATTTCCCTCATCTTGTAGTAAGTGGCTAAAAAAACAAACCCATTTAGCTTAAATACCCTGAGAATCAGTAACCCATTCTTCTACTTGTGTCTAATCTTCTAGTGATGGAAATAATAATCAGAAATATCTTCGTATCCAATATTTTACCAGAAACCTAAATTACCATTCTTCAACCAGAAATGGCAAGACAACTCCTTTGAAACATCCATCTTAATGCAAACTCTCGCTATCTCGGGTCTTGCCAATATTATTGTTAAAGCATCAATTTTTACGAGATTTCCAACAAGTCTCTCGAATGAAAAAATGGGTCCTTTAGAAAAAATTTACAATGGTAGTAAAGGAAGATTAATCCAAATTGGAGCTATTGGTGATTCCTCTGTCAATGAAAATTTGGTGACCACTTGAAGACACTCATAGTGAATCCTTCAAAACACCACACACCCTTCAACTAAAAGTGAGTGCAATCTTCCTCGATGTCAAAATGTAGCAATATGTGGCATTAATCTAGCAAACCAACATAAACAAACTCCTTAAAACCTATTGCCATGATGTACTTTCGTAGTTTATCTAATGTCGGTCGCCCATGGAAGAATTTTCCGACGAGAGACTTAATGAAGGTATAGCCATGTTTGAAACTTTTTTAAGAGTAAATTCAATACAAGGTTCACTCTTGTAGCTTGTAGGCTCCTTAATAATAACAGGATCAAGGAAGTGTTGGTTTATGACCTTGTAGCAAATTTTGGTTGTATATTAATTTATATAAAATTTGTTTTATTCAATAAAAAGACATTCTTTATCTTTGTGTATTTTTAATTATTTAATTATTAATCATAAAGATAAAATCCCTGGAATAATTGTTATGCAATTAGAAATTATAATTATAAGATTCAAATTGCATTTTTGTATTATTCCTAAAATGTTCCTAGTCATAGTTTTATCAAGACGAGGTATTGATGAAATGGTTAGACGAGCACATATTTGTTTCTTTCGTATGAAGAAAGTAATCGATCTTATAGATTAAAGTGTGGACATACGTAAACAAACATGTGAGTGCTTATTAGAGAATAAGTTCACTGAACTAACTCAATTATGAAAATCACGAATGGAACATTACTTGTGTGCCTGTAGATTATCTCATTGTGATGGTTGTATAATTGGTCCTTAGACTTGAGATTACCAAAGTTATCTCATGTAGGAATTACTATGTTTTGATGCTACTTATATTCTATTCTTGGAATAGTTCAATTCGGTAGTTATTGGATATAGTATGAACTATGTGGAGATAGTTGAGTAAATCAATAAAGAATTCGTCATCCTAAAGTAATTAGGAAGAATGTTCTGCTGTTCTTGATTAGTAATGATTTTAGGAATCTCTGGCCAGAGTAAATTAAAATTTGAAAAAGCTATTTTAAAATATCAATTATAAATCATTTACTAATTAGTAAGAACGAATATGATTGGATTATTTAGAGTAGCCATGAATTCCATACTCTAATTACAATTAGAACATTAGATGACGAAAGGATTAATTTATACATTATAGCCATGCATAGATATGTTAAGTCAAACCACTTTGACATTCCTAATATTTGGGTGACCATGACATGTTACTAGACATCAATCATAAGTTATAATTATAAATTGTTTAATTAGGGAATTAAAAATAAATTAAAAGGAGTTTTAATTTATCTAATTCTAATTATGAATTAAAATTATAATATATAATCATGACCAACATATTAGGGACCTAATGGGTCACACATAAAAGGTTTATAAAGGAGAAAGTGAAATTTGAATTAAGTTGGACTTAATTGAAATAGTTTTAAAAACTTTAAGTGTCAACATGTGATATTTGATCTTATAAGGATTAATGCATAATTAGTCAAACTTTAATAAAATCCAAGAACATGAAAAATAAGATTTTTCAAATAAAAGGAAAATTTGGAAAATTGGATGCTAGCACTTCTTACATTTTTCCTCTCAAATTGGATTTAAGTCTTCTCTGAATAAATCTGTGGATACCATTAAAGGCCGGATGATTGAACAGCTCATGGATTGACGGATTCAAAGAAACAGAAAATTGTAACACAAAATCGAAACAAGTTAGTCGAGCTTTGTCAATTTCTTATTTTATGTTTCTAATTAAATTCTGTTAAAGTTGATTCTATGGAAAATTTTATATTATTTCTGTTGTGCTAAGATTTGATCTTGCATTTTTTTGCAACAATGATATCAGAGCCACCTTTAATAGTTTTAATTTTGATTCATAAACTTGATCAAATTTTGATTTGGTTTTAATATGCAAAAGTTACATATTTTACGTTAAACCTATTTTTAATAGAGATCTGGAAATGTGATTTTTAGAATTTTTTTGTTTTTTGTGGTGTGTTATGAAATGGTTCTACATGCTTGCATGGATAAGTGTTTCTGCTACTACCATTTAAGTTGCATTCATGTTTTAAGTGATTCAATAATTTTTTGGAAAATTATGTTCTTCTTGTTCATACGAAAGTATTTCTAGATATGGTAGGACTTGTTTAATCTTTTAAGTGGACTGTTATTAAAGCTTGCATTATATATTTCTAGATTAGATGTAAAATGGTTGCATGTGATTCTGGAAATGTGGACTGCGTTTCATCTGTTTCTGGAAAGATGTAAAACGTTTGCATGTGTTTTTGAAAGTTTTCTGTGTTACTGGAAATCTGGAAAATGTTCCATATGTTTCTGGAACTATTTTATTTTAATCTTTGATGCACTTGTTTTTCCACTTGTGTGATGTTTCATGCGAAACAGACAAAGAGATGCATGTGTTAATGACAAACGAAGAGTTGCACGCACGTGTTATTATTTTCTCTTCTTTTCATAACCGAAGAATAAAAATTGAAACTGCTTGGTTTATTAACTACAAAAGGTTACAGAACAAACATAGTTTCTTTCTATTTACTCAAGCATGTTGCTTGATTAAATCAACCTTCTTTTTAATGTAGGTGGCCTTTATCTATTTTATTCATTGCTTTTATACACAACAGATGCTTAGGTTACGGATTCTTGAACGATTATTAATGAATGTTTGATTAATGAGTATTATTGTACTTTATAGTTGATGAAGAACAGGACCACTGGAGATAGTAGCATTAAAGTGAAAGCTATACGTAACATATTTTGTTATATGATGCATTTCATATAAGACATATTCTGATAAAGGTGTTGTGATCAGAGTAGTTAGTCTAAAAGAGCTTTAAGCTCAGTATTCTTGTGATTTCTGTTTCTGACTGAGCCTAATGGCTAGTATCTGTATCTGTACCTGAAAGGCACTCGATCACAACAAATAGTAACGAATTTGGAGATTTTGTATTATATAATGATATTTCGCATCAGAAATAAGGATGCACTTTGTTGCAGCATAATAAAATAATTTGGTATGCATAGAGACAAGTAGAGTCTCATGAGTTGAATGTTTGATACATGATTTGAAATTTGTTGAAATAGCCACTGCTTAGTAAGCTTGGAGACACTATATGTACAGTGAAACATTTCAGATTTTCTAGACAAATCAATAAAGTTTGATGTACTTATTGAGTTTGAAAGAATTTTATATGAGACTGAGACAATGAATAGAAGTATTGAAGGACTATGAGTGTACAAATGAGTACTATCTTGGTAAAACTAGTGTACATATCTGTTTCTTAAACAGAAAAATTAAAAAAAAAGAATAGCACAAAATCGGATATTGTGATTACTAAATCTTGTGCAATGAAGAGCATGGAATATTGAGTTTAGTTTTGGGCAAATCAAAGTACTAGTAACGAATAATTTTAAAATCAATTTCGCATGAAAAGAATAGTAAAGCCCAAATTAAGGATTTAGAAATTATGAATCTTATTGAGGAAATTGAAAATCGATATTGAATCTGAATTTTGAGTTTGAATAGGAAAAATATACCTTATTATATGAAGTTTATGTGCACAATAAAGATGATTGAGTACAAGATTGTTGGAGATAGAACAAATCACAACTTATGCTATACATCCTAGTAGTAATACGACAAAATAATGTTTGATGACTACAGATGTAAAAAGGTGACTACATGTATTTGTTGCTAACAGTCTTAACTATTGGAGATATGCTTAAAGCTTATATTTTGGAGTTTATAGAAAGATGAAGCCAATGTTTAGTTTTAATTAACTTTAAGCATAACAATCAATATCACAATGATATCATTAGAATATTATATAAGATGTTATACGATAGAAACAGTCGACTGCCTTTATATTTGGGTGAATGAGGCCTAAAAAAGAGTTTAAGGCCAGAAGTGATTGGAGATGTTGATGATAAGTGAAATAAATATGTATTAGAAATTAAGTGACTCATGAAAGACGAATGAATTAGAAAGAGCAACACCGAAGGTTTGGAGTAAAGTGAGATAAACACATGAGTTAAGTGTATTAACACTAAAGATATGTGAATTATCAAGGAAAGGATGAATTATTTCAGAGAGTATCACCTTGCCACGGTGTGCTCAAGTTAGGAAAAAGGGAAGCTAAGCCCGACAAAAATTGTCCATAAGAAAGTTTTGTAAGAGAAGGACCATTAACTTGAGTTTGTAGCACTGACAAAGATGTCTTATATACATTAAGTATGATATGTGAGCGTGATAAGAAATAGTGACATGATCTGACTCAGATTCATTGTCAACACTAGAAGTGAAAATTTTAAGTTATCTGAAATTTATTGAGGAAACAGACAAGATTGTGTGTGAATAAGTAACTGGAAAATTGATTGATTCCATTGACTATAATCAAGTGGAAGAAATTATTCGAGTGATAGTGCTATATGGAAAATGGTAAAGCATATGAGGAAATAATACCCCTGCCTTTCTGTTCAATTAGATAAGAATTTCGAGGATGAAATTTTCTTAAGGAGGGGAGAATTGTAACATCCCGTTACCCATGATTAGATTTGATTAGTGAATATGAGAAATTACTGAGAAACTAGAAAATGCATATCATGTGTAAGCTAAATATGACATGCACATTTTTGCACATTAATATGATTGTACATGCATTCATGATATTTTTTGGGTATAATTGATTTATAAATGTGATTATATTGAGAATTGTGGTTTAAATGTGATAAAAACCTGATTTGGTGCTGCTACTTGTTGTTTCGAAAATTTTGAAAATTTGGGGTACATTTGGAGTAGGAAAAATGTCAAGTGGTAGGATAAATTGATGCATGAAAAATTTGAATGATTTAGCCTATAATTGTGTGACAAATGGGCTAGTAAGTTGATGACATTTGGCATAGTTAAATTGGTGACAAATAGACTAGTAATGAATTGACAAATGGACCAATCATTGTATGACAAATGGGCTGGTAAGTTGATGACAAATGGCATTGATAAGTCGACAAGTGACTGCTGTACTTAAATGACATGTGACCTAACTTTAATGGTGACATATGGCAGCATATATGCTTGATACATGTTGAACATGCCTTTAGACATATGGCCATTCCATTAGATGACACCTAACACCTTAGGTGTAACTTTCAGCAGGAGCAAATTTGGTTCAACCCATTGTTGTTTTTTTTCTCCTCTCTCCTACACCACCGAAACTCACTTCTTTCACCTCCCTGATTTTGCTTCTGGTTATGCCTAATTGTTGCACAAATAATCCATGTTTTAGCCTCACAAAGTTAAGTAGAGAATCAGAATATAGTTGCCTTGTCCTAGCTGAAATCTTTCAAGTTTCCACCTTGAATGTGGATGATTCTGCACCTTTAGAGTACTGATTTAGAGTGAATTTTAAGCTGGGATTTGAACTAAACAAGAAAGTAAATGATTAGTGATTATAGCATGTTGTGATAGAGAATTTATGATGATTGAATTAGGGAAGATTGTGTAAGCTGTTGATGTGGAAGTGTGCTAGAATATTATGAGCTGGAAAACTTTCACTGAACATGTCTTGGTATTCTGATTATAACTTGATCTGTGTATTTCTGAATGAGTTGATTCTTAATTCATATTAAAATAGAGACATATGTCTACAACTTTTATGAAGAAGCAGAATGTTAATTATATCTATAAGCTTTTCAAAATCTCTCTGGAAGTAGAGTTAGGAATTCTGTTACAGTTTAAAAACAGTTTGAACTCTTTTGGATATAACTTTCAGTATACTGAATCAAATTGTACAATTTTGGTGTTATTAGAAACTGGAAACATAGTGGAACAATTGTATAGAAGAAAGTGTTACTGAAATATACCATTTCCCTTGTCATAAAGATCATGCAAAGTTATCCCAAAAGGGGGTGTTAAGATGAAAATGCTGAGGTGTGCTGGAATTTGATAACTAGAATGTTTTTACTGAACATGCTTCGGTATTTTGGCTATATTTTGATATATATATTTCCAAATGAAATGATTCTTGTTTTAAATTGAAATAGAGGCATTTGTATACAAATGTTAAGAAGCAATTTAATTTGAATTCTATCCTTAAGGTTCTTGAAATTGAGATTGAAAGTAAGTCGTGGCTTAGGTAGTAACACTACCAAGGACAGAAATCATGTCCTATTGTTATTGAATAAACAGTATTGATATAGGTAGAATCAACAAAGATGTCTTCACAAAAGTTGTAGCTTATTATCTTAGCTTTAAATTGGTATAAAGTTTGTAATTTTTAGATATCTGAGCTAAAAGATATGGGTTGTACAATTAGAGGGTATGATCATGTACTAGCCAAAAGTTAAAATATTCACAGTCTATGGTATTGTGGGCATAACTCATAAAATACTGAATCAAATTGGATGATCTTAGAGTCACTAGAAACTTAAGACATTGGAGAATAACTTTCCAGAAGGAAGTGTTGCCTAATTTTGTCATTTACCGTATCAGATTAATAGATGTAGTCACTGGTATGATGTTTATCTTTGAGTAAGATGCATTTGTTTTAGTATATCTCAGTTTTACACATTCTTTTATGTCTATGAATATTTCTACAAAATTGAATGTAGTAGCCCATTCTTATACTTAGGAATTTAACTGTTAAATGGAGTCATCATATGAGAATTCATGAAGTGTGTTTCGATTGCATAGATCACATTTGCATATACATGTGAATCGTGATTTAGGGACATTGTAAAAATAGTACATGCACTTAGTGATATATCCCAGGGTATGAAAGATCTTAAATGATTCTGACATACTTATGTATTGATTAAGCATTGAATTTTGTTTGTTGAATTATAGTTAATGAATTAGGAATTTATTGTTCTAATTGAGTGATTAATAAAGTGATATGTGCATTTAGTATAAGAAAAGTGATAAAAGGGCAAAATAAAATGATATGTGGGAATTTAGGTTGAATGAGCCTATAAGATCATGGGAATTGCATGCTTCCTTCCCACGATCGTGAAAATGCTTGCTAAAAAGGAGAGTTTGTGTTTTATGCTCTGGTTGAGTCATATAAGGATAAAACATTATACATTAATACTTTTAGACTTGATTAGGGCTTAAAATGAGCTTAGTTTAATGTTAAATCAATTGATTAAGTGTTTGGTAAGTTTAGGTTCTTAAATGATGTTATAATTTAAAAAAAAGTTGTTTGATATCAATGAATATGAATTTGGAAAGTATGAGATGTCAACAATATAAGGATATTCTTATGAACATAAGCTAAGATGAATGAGTAAGTAAGATTTGTGTATAAGGTTACATACACAAGATAGTCAATTAAGCATGAATTGAACATAACATATACACGTGTAAGATTGAGCACTTATTTGATCAAATAAGTTATGTATGTATTGTATGATATAGAAGCACAAATTGACTGACAACATCCAGACATTGTCGAATCATCAAGGTAATAGCTAATATGGAGTAACTAAATGTGTGATCTCAATTAGATATGTCCTTCTGTTTGAATTGTTTTTGTTTAATCCTTATAATTATATATATTGAAATGTTTTGGATATGATTGTGATATTGATGATTCCGGATAATTAATTATTCAAGGAGTTCAATAGTTAAGATTGTATTGGAAGTGTTAATTATGTGTATGGGAAATAAATGCTCAACTGAATGTTGAATGTCATACTTAGTTCTGACAAATGTGATAAAGGATTGCGTACATTGGATGAAAGTGATTGCTAGCATATTATGTGAAATGATGCATGTTGTTAACTACGTGTATATGAAAGTGGGAAACAAATGCTTAACTAAATGTTGAATGTTGTACTTGGGTCTGACAAATGTGATAAATGACTGTGTAAAGAAAGTGATGCTAGCGTATTATGTGAAATAATGCATGTCATGACATTAATATGCATAATTAGATAAAAAAGTTATGAGCGAAGCAGCCAAAGTGAAAAAGGAG
>JANIJH010000005.1:65516388-65533273 GCA_024520975.1 Erythroxylum areolatum
AATTGCAGCGTTGGGAAGATTAGTAAAGAGACCTAATTAAAGGAATTGGTAAACTTAAAAATTTTTTAAAATTGATAATTTTTAAGGGTTAATTTTATCTGAATTTTTTTCTTTATATGATGTAAGACACTTAAGATTTATGTTTGTGCTTATGTTGCCTTATGGAGTGTGATGGTTGGTTAAGTTCTATTAGTTGATGCCAAACTATGATGCATATTTTATTTTGTTACCCTTATGTGGGACTAGATTTACGTGTGCATTAGTAGGCACCACATCAAGAATATGTGGTCTATGGGTTAAGGTGAATCAGTTGAAACCTACCCTAGGAAAGTACATAAAATTTTATGATTTAATTGATACATTTTTATTGCATTTGCTATAATTATTCTAAAATAACACATTAGTATGATATTTTTTCTTAGTAACTACTTTAGACAGGTTGATAGTGTTATTTACTCACAATGATGTGGTTTCTGTCATAATGTGGTTGATAAGGATATATTTATCAAATATGATTATTTTATTTTTGTTTAATTATATATTATGCTACATTGTGTATTTATAGGTGAAGAGTTATCTCTTTTTATTTTCTTTGTTTTTGGCATACTAGATTGAATTATTTTTATTATTTATTTATTAGGCTTGACTTTGATAGTTATTGAGCAATTTTACTTCTAATAAAACCACCAATATCCGCAAGTATACGAATAATAATCTTGTAGTATTAAAGGTTTCGATCCCATGAGGAGTTGGTGAACTAATCTGATTCTAAGTTATCTAATGCCTAAAAAGACTATTGAAGAGAAAATAAAAACTAAATAGAAAAGTAAATTTGTGAATATGGATTTATTGAAATTAAACTGTAAAATTAACACAAGGAAATAAAAATTGAGCACGACTAATGAACAATCAAAAATCACACAAGGAAAATTAGTCGGTTATAAGAAGGGAGATTTATCCTATCATCAAATGATAACATAATTCCTTTTGAGTTAATACGGTATCTATCATAAACTTTTGAAGGGTGGATTACTCTCTCTCAAATTATAATCATTAAATCCTAAATCATAATCCCTAATTGAATTATGGAATTTACGATCTCTAAATTAACAAAAAGACCACAAATCTACTCAGATCTTATGTCATCTAATAGACTATCAGGTCCTCATACGAGATCTCTCTTCGTATAAATTTTTGATTTGATTATTTGTGTGATCTATTAGATTGTTTAACTGTCATTACCTAATCTAATTGTTTTAATATCATTTCACTCTCTCGATTTCTTACCAAAGCATTCAAATATAACAAATAATCACAATACCAAATGTATTAATATCAAAAGAAATCACATTAACATTGATTTAAGAACAAATCCCTAAAGAACTTTAGAACATCATCATCAAACCCAAATCCATCACTATCAAATCCATCTTATACATTCAAAAGAAAGAATAATAAAGATGAAATGTAATATCACTTGGAAGGGTTAGAATAGATCGAGAATATAGCAGTACTATAGTCCTTCTTATCCTTCTTCCTTTCTCCTCCTTCTCTCTTCTTCTTTCTCTACATTGGATCTTTCTCAAAGTGGCAGAAAATGGAGCCCTCCTTTTAGGTCTTCTTTCTTTTCTTTATATATCTTTTCCATTTAGGGCAAACATTAGAGTTTACCTAGGACCAAAAGTCTTAAATATCCCTCAAGTCACATTTTATAAGTAGGTCTGGGTCTGTTATCGTGATACTTAATTTTTTGCTCTCTATCATGATAGTGGCAAACTAATCAAGCTTTTGTTACGATCGTGGCCCTGGGCCTTACTTCGAGTTTCCTGTAAATTCTCTCAATTCTTTGATATTTGATCTAAAACACTAACAAACAAATCAGGGCACCTTAAACACATAATATTAAAGCTCAATAACATAATCTAACCCATAAAACACTCAAAATATAAATATCTAACTAAATAACATAATCATAACCTAAACATGCACTAATCATTCAATTTAACAATTAAACACAAATTAAACTACCCACTAAAATATTAAGCAATCTACAACTATAAGTAATTACTTATATGTTTATCAAGAAGCTTATTAAACCTAACTAAGGGAAAACTCAGGTAATTATTACCTCACGATTAATAGTCTCTAAGAGAGGTTTAAGAATAACGAATCATGGAAAATGTTTAATTAAGGTATAGGTCGAGATTAAACCAAATAATTGGATTCCTATCAAATTCACTGCTTTCTTCATTTTTCATATGTTTTCCTTAATTTGTTTTCACTAGGTTAGTTTTATTTTATTTTCTTATTTCTAAAACCAAAACCACCAAAACTTAAATGTTGATTAATTTCATTTCAACGACTTTTCATACAGTCTATGTGGGATCAACCTAGACTCACTATTGCTATAGTAGTAGTCTAGTTTATTTTGACTAGCATTATGACACATTGTCAAATTTTGGTGGCATTGTTCGGGAGTGTAGTGTTTTAGTTTTTATTTGTGATTTTAATTGGTGTTTTGTATATATTTGTTTGTAATTGAGTTCTTTCAGTTATTTTGTGATCCTTTCATTTTTCTGTTTCGTGTTTGTGAAAAAAAAATTCTAAAAAATCATAGATAAAAGTAAATTTTCTTTAACTCTTACTCTCAATCCTATAACCAAGGTTGGACTGATCAACCTAACTTTGGTTATAGATGGGATTACCATCAGAATTACTTCTATGATAGTTTGTAAGACACATAGCAATTCCCATGTGGACCAAAAGTTTCTTATTACAACTCAGGTACACCTCTGGACGGATATATCAAGACATATAATGCTAACAATCTTAAATTTCAATAGGGTATACAACAACTTCAAGAAAACATACAGCAGACCCAACAGGATATCCAACAATTCCACCAGGATGAAAGTCTATTTTGGTCTAGTATCCAAAATTAGGGGAGCCAACAAAACTCAAGTACATCCTTGGAAGAATTAGTTGATAATGTTGCTGCTAACACTTTGTAATTTCAGCCGAACGTGAAATGGTTGTAGCAAGATGCATTGCTTTAATGGGGAGATATCAATCATCTAGAACGGCAAAGCGAAGAGGAGCATCCATGTCAACCCTAGGTGTACCCAATGAACGTTTGTGTGGAAACTTTACAAAGTGATGAAGAGCTTGAGAATTTTAAGAGCATTACTTAAGGAATTACTTGCGTGGAAGAAGTTAAGGAGGAGCTCGAGGTAGAAAAAGCTATATCTTTTATCTTAATACTGAGTTCTATTTTGTTGTTAAAAATGACTCTTTACTTTTACCTAGCTGGTTAGAGGAACTAAACAAGGAAGAAAAAAGTGAAGAGACATTCAAGATCTTTCAAGAAAGTATGGACTCAATAGAGATCAAAAGTCTAAGGATAGGGAGGACGGTAAATGGGAATGACAATCAACTAAGGCCCTATCTGGAACATCCTCATATGGAAGTGGCACTAACTGTAATACTTGAAGATCACAAGTTTGTCACATGAGGAGGAGTCCAACCAACAACCTTAAGCAAAGGTTTTTGGGAGGCAACCTAAGGAAAGTAATTTTCTTTTATTTACATTTCCATATTATTTTTTATGCAATTGTGTTTTAATGTTGGTGTGTTTTTGGCTTATTTTAAATTTTCAATAAAATGAGAGAGAATAAAACAAACAAACATTTGCATTTTATTGCTTCTAGGATTACATAGTTCTGAGTAGACAATAAAATGACTAGACAATTTCATAGCAAATTTAGCATGTACTTTTGCTCTTGTGATTGGTCAATGCTCATTATCTTTAGAGAAGTAATGACTAGTGGTAGACAAAGTCGATGAGATTTTAGAGCTTATTAGACTAACACATTCATATCACTCTCATTATTTTTTAATAATATGTGATCTTCATGACATGTACATCCTAATTTTGCCTTGAATTTCTATTCAAGACCACATTTTTATCACATGCATTAACATGAATATGATTAGGCATTCTTTGTTTTTTTGAACTACATTAGCCAAATAGTGTACCCATTATATGATTTTCCTTTTGATAAGCCCCTTGAGCCTTATTTGCCTTTTCTTTGTGTATTAGCCACATTACATGCTTTAACCTAACCAAATGTCCTTTACAAGCTGTCAAGCTAGTGAAACATTCGTTAATTTTTAAGTTTGTGGAAGTATAGAATTCTAAGTGTGGGGGGTTGGTTATAATGTTGGGATATTATTTTATGTCTTATCATTGAAATTCCCATGTTGATGTAGTTTATTTTAATTTTATAAGAAAAAAGAAAAGAAAGGAAAAGAAAGAAAGAAAAGAGAACAGGAAAAGAAGAAAAAAAGGAAAAGGAAAAAGAAATAGAAAAAGAAAAAAATTTTGTTTAAATAAATGTATCAAAGAGGAAGTGTATAAGCAGTTTGCAAGGTTATTCATAATTAATGCATCCTTTGAAAGTTGTATTAAATGAGTTATTTGAGTATGTTGAATATGAGGTAGATGTTGGCTTAGAAGAGTCACTCTTTGTAGTTTCAATTTATTGCCATCAATTGTATGAGTGATCCCTTCGAATTGGTATATACTTCATGTGGTTTGTGTATGAGAGCTCGAGTTTGAGTTGTGAAACTTATTTTTGCATTCATCATAGTTGATGTACACAATTGTGAATGAGTGTTAGTTTTTACACTTGATGTCACATTGAGTGTTGCTTTGTTTCACTAACTTTAATGACTTTCATGCAACTTGACCCAAATACATCTCACCTTATCTTTGCTCACATTACAACCTTAAAAAGTCCTTTGATCCATGATTTTGCATGTGAACATTAATGGTGGAGAAATGAAACAATATGCAAACTTGTGGAATGACATGATCATGAATGGTGTTTAATGTACCCATGAACATATTTTATTTAAAGACAATTTTCAAGTCTACCACTTGATTGCTCAGTTTTTAATGGTAATGAATGTTTATTGATCATAAGTAAATGCTTAGAATGTTAAGTTCTTGCTATGATTTTTGAAAGTATTCATCTTTGCTTATGATTATATATTCTTAGAACATATAGGAATTGAGTAAATGTTTTTGGATCTATAAGCTTGATTTTAATATTTTGCCCAAGGACAGCCAAAAGTTAAGTGTGTGAGAAATTAATAGGTGCTTAATTGATTATAAAATCACTCCACAACACTTAGTGATTATTGATATATAATTACTTAAGAAACCCACTTTGAATCATATGTGATTTTAGACACAATTCGGAAGCAAAGAAGTTAAAATAAGTCGAAAGCTCGATATTTAGGTTTTTTTTGAAGATTAATTTTCACTTTTCTTTATGGAGTTAGAATTAACGGATGCATGAAAATTAACGGACAAAGAAGAACGCCAATATGGCAGTGCATAAGTAAAAGATGGCTGGCTGATAGACGCATGTAGAAGGCGAAACGTAGCACAGGCAACAGATGGCAAGTAAATGAAGACTAAAACAATGCACACCAACTGTAGGGAAAAAAAACAAAAATAACAAGACATGTAGTGCAAAACACACAACCAAGGTGCAATCAAAATGTACAACACTAAGGAGCATTAAAACGTAGCATGTTGGATGCTTGGAGGACCTAAAAAATGTAGCGTAGTAGTCCACGCCAAAGAAACAATGTAGTAACTAGTAAGCAGCAAAAAACATCACAGCATAATGGAAAGTAAGAGCAGCAAAACGCAAAGCCCAAAAGAAAAAAAAAACTCAAGAATGGCAAGGGTTTTAAAGAAGTGAATAATGAAGTGGATCAAGAATTAATTCAGAAAATTGAGAGGAGGCACAGTAGCAAGAACAAAGAAGGGATTTCAGGTGGGACATTATTTCTTGGGGCTGAAACAGATCTTTTTGGGAGCTCTTAATTTTTATGAAGATAAGGGGTAAAGCTCTTAATCGAGAGAGACCCCATGTAAGGCTAGATGTCCCGACATGCATTCAAAGGTGACATCGATGCCAACCACCTGAGTTAAGTATATTTCACTATTTTGTTGTTTCTTTCTCTCATTAGAAATTGATCATGTTATCCTATGTTAATTGAATTGGGTTTTGTATATAGATAATCATATTCTCGTTATTGTTCAGTTATTTGTGTATAAACTCATTAGGTATTGTGAAAAGATAATTTTAATGCATTCATTGAATCGTTTATTTGCAAACCATTGCAAGAATTTCAACATAATCCGTAATTGTTATGTTGAAATTCATATGTAGCAACTAATAATTCGTAATCTTTAGGGATAACATAACTTAGGTTAAATGATACATTGTATGTGATTATTGCCTAGATTAATTGGTTTTTCTAATTCACAATGCTAGTACCCTATTGAATCTAGAGATCATATCCTAAGTGATTCAGTAGTTAGGTTTAATTAACGATCGTATTTTGATTAAACACTACCTAAAGGAAAACTCGGGTTAATTATTATCCCATAATTAATATTTACTAGGAGAGGTTTAAGAACAACAAATCAATGAAATATGTTTAATTAGGATATGAGCCGAGATAAGTCAAAGAATCGGGTCCTTACCAAATTCCCTACTTTTATTCTTTTTTATATGTTTTCTTTAATTTGTTTTTATTAGTCTAGTTTCATTTTATTTTCTTATTTCCAAAACCCCTAAAACCTAAACACTGATTAATTTCGTTTCAAAAACGTTACACTCACTCTTTGTGGGATCGACCTAGACTCACTACTGCTATAATAGTAGTCTAATTATTTTATTTTGACTAGCATTACAACACTTTGTCACCACCAATCTTCTGTTACGATTGTGGCCCTGGGCCTTGCTTTGGGTTTCTTCTAAATTCTCTCTATTCTTCGATATTTGATCTGAAACACTAACAAACATATCAAGGCACCTCAAACACTCAAAACATAAATATCTAACTAAATAACATAATCCTAACCTAATAATGCACTAATCATTCAATTTAACAACTAAATACCTACTAAACTACCCACCAAAATATTGTGCAACCTACAACTACTAGTAATTAATTATATGTTTATTAAGAAGCTTATTTATTAATTTTTTGTTACTTAAGTTGTTTATAGGAATGTGTTATTAGGTAGCTAGCATTGGCTCGATTGTTGGCAAAAGAATATAGGTTCTCACTACTAGGTGGTAGTTGGTCATAGGTCTTATAAGTGAATTTGAGCTCAAAAACTGTTACTAGGTGCATGCTTGTAGTTTGTCACAAGTCTTGAGCTCAAATACACCTATGATGGATGGGGTAAAGAAAAAGATTGTAAAGCTTTTGGATTGTGAAATTATTTATTTTATCTCTAATAGTAATTGGGGGAGTCCAATACAAATTGTTTGTAAGAAGTTGGGTATCATATTGGCGAAGAATTAAAAAAAATGAACTTATTTCCAAATCAGTAAATAATAGTCAGAGAGTATGCATTGATTATAGTAAGTTAAATACCGTAATTATAAAAAATTCACTCTCCTCTTAACATTATTAATAGAATGCTTGAAATATTAGCTAGACATGCTTTATATTACTTTCTTAATTTTTTTTGTTTATTATCGCATTGGATTACCCTAGGGTATTACATGTCCCTTTAATACATTGACCAATAAGAACATGCCTTTTGATCCTTGTAATGCAAACTTTTTGAAGTTGTATGGTAAGAATTTTCTCTGACTATATTGAAATATTGTTCAAGTATTCATATATCATTTTTAGTGTTCTTGATGTTTGTTTAAAACATCTTAAACTTATACTTAAAAGATGCATAAAACTAAGCTTATTTTGAATTTAAAATTTTTCATTTTATGGTAAGCAAAAAAGTCTATTTTTAATCATAATGTTCACTCTAAAGTATAAATATAGCCTAATATTTTAGAGTGCATAAAATGAACTCAAATATTTCAAAATCATTTATGATAAAATCCTAATTAATGAAACTCTTAACCATGTCAGAGTTACACCAGCTAAGTGCTACATTAGCTTTTGTATGACTTTTTTATCTTTTTTATATTTAGTGAGCCCATTATTACTAACATGAAGCCCATATGAAACTGATAGGTCCCACATAAAATATCCATATTCCCTAATGTTTCCTCAACTTTTCATTGTGAAGCTCCTCTTGTTGTTTATTGGAACACTAATGCACAAATTCTCTTTGATAACACCATAATATGCTAAGTCTATTATAGTAGTTGAAGATAACTACATCTTATCCCTTTGAGGTTCATATAAGTTAAATATAGAAAGTTTCACCACCTTTGTCTTTGGAAGGAATTTCCCTTAATAAAGTCATAATTAATTTAAAGGATTCATTAAACTCATTAAAGGTTTCATTAAACTTAATCTTCCCATCACCAATAATACATCCAAAATAAGGAACAAATGTGCCTGTAGAACCAAAATAACAATCATCACTTTCCCAATAAACCAAGATTGAACATAGAAATTTATAGGACTGAGAGGGAGATCAAGACTCATTCTCTTGAATATGAATGTATTCAAAAGATCAAGGATTTGAGGAATATGAAAGTATCTATTGGGAGGTGAGTAGTATGAGGAAGAAAATCAACAATTAGGGAAATGTTAAGGATAAAGGCTGCTTTTTATATGGGATCCATTAATACCATATAGACTTCATGTTGACACTGGTGGATCCCATACAATGAAAAATATATTAAAAAAAGCCCATATTAGTACTAATGTGGCACTTAATTGATAAAGTTCAGAATTTCATCAATTAGAGGTTTGACTCATATAGTTTTGAAATGTTATGATTGTTTCCATGTACTTTGAAACATTAGGTCCTTACCTGTATTTTAGTGCAAATAGGATTTGAAAGAAACTTTTTGCTTTTTATAGTATAACACTATGTAGCTTTAGGAAATGTTGTTTCTTGAAAGGAAATCAAAGTTGATAAGTAAAAAATATATCCTTTTTTTTTCCTTAACTTATCTAGCATAAGGAAAATTTAGTTCTTTTCTTGGACATATAGGTTTCTAAGCAATTTATTAGAACCTTTTCAAAAGTGTTTCCCATTTGAATAAACTTTTGAAGAAAGATGTGCCTTTTAAGTTTGATGAGAAGTTAAAAACAACATTCTACATTCTTAAATAATTTCTCATATCTACTCTCAATTTTCAAGCAATAAATTGGATATTTTATAAGAGTTGTTTAGGCAATAGATTGATACGGCTTCCTGATTCGTATGCTATGCTTCAAGGACTTGTAATTTTAGTTGACGCGGTAATTCAAATATGGAGAAAGAGCTCTTAGATTTTGTTTTTGCTTTAGAGAAGTTTAGGTCTTACTTGTTTGGTATTAAAGTTATTTATGTTATGATCATACAACTCTTAGGTTCCTATTTACTAAAAAATATGGAAAATCAAGGTTAATAAGGTAGATTCTCATTAGAGCAAATATTTTCAATTTTGATTATGATAAAAATCTTAGCCCAAATAAATACAAGTGTTCTTTTTTATTAAAAAAATACTGGACACATCATTAGTGAGGATTTTTTTGAAGGAACATTTAAGTTATCCATTAGAGACAGATTGTTAAGGGAGGTTAATAGTACAAATTTAACCCAAATTCTAGATGTGAATCCTTGTAATGTCATGCAGAAATATGAACCAATATCATATTGCAATATGATTTATAGCATCAAACGGTCAGTTATAAATTAAAAAGAACATTACGTAACATTATTAATGAATCTCTGTCATCCTTTATTCCTCTTTTTCTATATATAAAAAATATTCTTATCACTTAATAACTCTTAGAGGATTATCGTAAGGATGATGGAACTAAAAATATCTTTGAGAAATTGATTCAAATAAACCGTTTTATATAACTAATATTCAATAGTCTCTCTGAAAAGTTTATCACTTGGATCTCCTCTTTTATCTCCACTACGTACTCCATTTTGTTGATAAAAGGGAATAAAATTACTCACAATAAACAAAAAGGACTAGGAATGGAATCCTTTTGTTAGTCAAGACATCCATTTTTAAGGTACACCTTTCAAATATCACTCCAATTGCTTTAAAACTAAGTTGTTTACGTTAACTTTTATTGATAAATTTTTCTTCTTTTCTCATACTGACACAACTTCAATAAGAGTCTTTATCAAAGCTGTGATGGAAATCGCACTTACTCCACCAATCCACACTCAGAGACATCAAACAACAAGGAAAGTTGAAGAATGGATGGTGTGTGTGTAACGTTTCTGAAGAGCATTGAAGACAGAGAGAAGGAATGAGTAGCTTTCGAAGGTTCTGACTACAGAGACAAAATGAATGTGTTTAGGGCATACCCATGTGAGAAATACATGACAAGATTCAAATCAGAAGCATCACACCTAAACACTGTCATATTATAAATATCACAAGCTTCAAACATTAGAAAACGCACAGTATAGGAAGGACCTTTAATAAGTCATGTAGAAGGCACATGGGGTTTGTGTGATACATGTAAGAACATTTGAAAGCACTCCCTTCATCAGTTATAAAAGAAACACAACACAAGCATCAGATATAAGAGATACACATACTTCATCACTCACAACAGATTGTTATCATCATCAGAGAGTGTAAAGAGTTAAGACTGAGAAAAAATATCAAAGAGTCCTAGGGTACTTACTTGTGGGTACTAGAAAAGTTTCGTAGGCTCTTTGCAAGTGTTTCAAAAAAACTCAATCTCTGTACAAATTCTCATCTTCTTCTTCATATTAGTGGAAACCACATCAGTGGGAACCTTGGATGTAGATAGCATTGAAAGCTATCGAACTAAGTAAAAAGTTTTGGTGTTCTTTACATTCACAACTATCCCAACAGAAGTGGTAGCAGAGCATCAAAAACTTCCTAGGGAATTTCTTGGTCACTCTGAGCATCAAAGAATCATTAAGAACAGTCAGTAGGTATAAAGTCTTTTAGTTCTTTAAACTACAGTCACTATGGTCGGAAAAGAAATGGATGTTTTTACTGGAAAGAAGGCTTTACCATCTGGAAACTCCAGCTGCAAGCTCTTCTTGAATCATATGATTGTTATAGAGCTACAGAAGATCAGTATGATATTGAGATTAATCCAGTAAAGAAACTCAAAATGCAAAGACTTGCACATTGCAAGTTAATGCTTCACTTATCACCAACAATGATAAGAAAAGTGCAGAATTGTAACATTGCACAGAAGCTTTGGACTAAACTTGGTGAACTTTATGCAAAGAAATGTCTTCCTAACAAGATGACACTTCTTTACAATCTTGCTAACTACAAGATGAATACATTTGTCTCTTTAGATGACAACTTAGACTATTTCTTTAAGCTAGTTCAAGATTTAAAAGCTACAGATGAAAAAAAATCTAAGGAGCATCAAGCTGTAGTAATTCTAAAGGCTTTACCATCTAAATTCAATGCATTCAAGAAGGTAATTAAATATGCTGGTGGAGAATCCCTTGCTATGAAAAAGGTGTTAGACTCACTAATGGAAGAAATAGTGGATGTTAACCCTTTTAAGAAAGAGGCAGAAGTGATGTTTGTAGAGAATAATCATGAAAAAAATCTTATAAGAAAAATAGCAACAAAGGAAAGTGGTAGAAAGGAAGTGGAAAGGATAAGCACACCAAAGAAGGTGATGAAAAGAAGAAAAAGGGAAAAGGAAAGAAGTGCTTTTACTGTGATAAGGAGGGACATTTTGTAAGGGATTGTAGAAAGAAGAAGAGGGATAAGGCTACAGAAAGTGGAGTTTCAGGGAATGTGGAAAAACTAGAAGATTCAAGTAGTGATGAAATTCTGGTTGTCACTGAGGACAGTGAAGACCTTAGTAGAGAGTGAATTTTTGATTCAGGGTGTACAATGCATATCACTCCTTATAGAGATTGGTTCACTACATTTGAACCAGTCACTGCTAAGGTTAAAATGGAAGATTCTGGGCAACAAAGGATAGAGGGGATTGGAAGTGTTTCCATCAACATTTTTAATGGAAAGAGAAGTATCCTAAGTAATGTCAGATTTGTGTCTAGAATAAGGAGGAATCTGACCTCTGAAAGTTTATTTGATAAGCAAGGATTTCATATTAGGTCAAAAGATGGACTCAGAGAAATCCTAAGGGATGGTAGAGTTGTTATTAGAGGAGTGGAAAGGGTTAGGCTATACTATGTTATAGGCTCAACAGAAGTCAATCAAATTTTAGAAAATGGAAATCATGAACCAACCAAGCAATGGCATGCAAGGTTGGGTCATATAGGGAACAAAAGCTTGTTCCATCTCTCTAAACAATGTCTAATCCCTGAACAAAACTTACAGAAGTTAGAATTCTGTGAATCTTGTGTGCTAGGAAAACACCATAGATCAGGTTTTCAAAAGGGTGCTCTGAGAGCCACAGAGATTATGGAATATGCTCACAGTGATCTTTAGGGGCCAGCTCAAGTGCCCATAGTAGGAGGAAAACTTACACTTTAATTCCATTATTGATGACAGATCTAGAAAGTGTTGGGTATATCCTATGAAGAGAAAGGATGAAGCACTAGAGAATTTCATAAGGTGGCATACTCTTATGGAAAATCAGACTGGGAAGAAGTTGAGATGCCTAAGGACTGAAAATGGATTAGAATACTACAATAAAGAGTTTGAGGAATATTGCAGCAAGCAAGGAATCCTAAGGCACAAAATAGTAAGATCTACACCTCAGCAGATTGGAGTTGCTGAGAGACTTAATAAAACTTTCCTAGAAAAGATAAGGTGCATGTTACTCTCTTCGATTGCTCACACTCTCTATGGGAAGAAGCAATTAGGATAGTAACCTACCTAGTTAATAGGCTCCCCACATCTGCTAATGATTATAAGACTCCATAAGGGGTTTGGAACATTAAGAAATTTAACCTTACCCAGAAAAAGGAAAAATTGGAACCTAGAGCAATTAAGGGAGTTTTCCTAGGCTATCCAGCGCGGGTTAAGGGATACAAAATCCTACTACTCCAAAAGGGAGGCTATAAAACAATCATAAGCAGAAATGTCAACTTCAAGGAAGATGAATTCCCTCTGCTGAACAAGAATTCTTCAAATTCAGACTCCCAAAGGGAAATTTAGGAGCAATTAGGCTCACAGAACTAATCAGCCCCTTTTTATGTACCACCAGAACTTGAAGAAGGTGAAACTCAACAACCCACTGATGTGGAGCCTATGCAATGCTAAACACATCTTGAACAAAGGAGATAAGAGATTGAAGGTGTAGGTGAAGAAGAAACCCCACAAACAACTTCAATTGATGAGCAAGGAAGCATACAAGACTATCAACTCACAAAGGATAGGAATCCAAGACATAGAATCCCTAATATGAGGTACATTGACTCAAACTTAGTTGAATATGCTTTTCTTATGGTTGAAGGTACTGAATGGAAGGCTCCTAAGACTTTTGAAGAAACCATGACTAGAAGTGATGTTAAATAGTGGAATGAAGCTTATGAAAAAGAGTATTCTTCCCTAATGAAGAATAAGAATTGGGGTGTCTAGACCTCCTAGTGTTAACTACTGTCTATGACTGGGAAATCCATCAAATGGATATCAAGATAGCTTTCATATATGGAAAGCTAGAGGAGACCATCTATATGAAACGACCAGTTAGTTTTGTAGACAAAGACAAGTCTGATTATGTCTGCCTGCTTCAGAAATCCCTCTATGGGCTAAAGTAAGCACCTAGACAGTAGAACAAGAAGTTCCATGAAATAGCTAGTGAGATGAACTTTGTAAGAAGTCCCTATGATTACTGCTTATACTACAAGAACTTAGGAGGGACAGAAGCCATCTTCATGTTAGTCTATGTAGATGACTTGATTATTGTTAGAAAAGAGCTAGGAAAAATAATTGAAGTAAAGAATACTCTGAGCAAACACTTTGAATGGAAAGACTTGGGAGAAGCTTAGAAGTTACTAAAGATGCAAATTATAAGGAATACGAGGGAAGGAAAACTATGGTTGACTCAATAAAGCTACATCTGAAAGGTACTAATTCAGTTTAACATGGAATTAGGAAAACCTACTTCTATTCCTATAAGTTCACATCTTCATATGGTTGTTGATAAAAGCCCCCAAACTGAAGAAGAAAAGAAGGCTATGTTAAATACCCTTATAATGTTGGAGTTGGTAGCATCATGTATATGATGCTCTGTACAAGACCTGATCTTACTCATGCTATTAATATTCTAGGCAAGTTCATGTCCAATCCTGGCTTTGAACACTGGCAAGGACTGAAGAATATCTTCAGATACCCTGCTAGACCCCTAAGCTATGGATTGCGTTTCACTAAGGCTAAGCTATCTAAAATCAATAGTCTAAGCCTACATGGACACGTAGATGCAGACTACGTAGCAGATAAAGACACAAGAAAATCAATGTCTGCATACTACTTTACACTAGCAGGAAACACAACTAGTTGGAAAGTACAACAATAGTCAATTGTATCACTCTCAACTATAGAAGCAAAGTTTTATGCAATTACAGAAGGGGTAAAAGAATTAACATGGCTATCAGGCATCCTAAGAGAAATCCAAGCTAACCTAGTTAACACTGACAATCAAAGTGTGCTATACCTGAGTAAGGACTCAGTCTTGCATAAGAGGTCCAAGCATGTTGATGTTCGACTCCACTTTGTGAGGGATAAAATAGCACAAGGCTTCTTCAACTTGGAGAAAATCAAACCTGAGCAAAATCCTTCGGACTTCAAAACAAAATATTAACTCGAAAGAAATTTACTTTTTGTAGGGACTACTTACAGATTATAGAAGCCCCTTGATTCTGAAGGCAGATCCATCTGATCTCACTGAAGTAGCAAAACTTAGGGTTTTGATTTTCAAAATTACTCTCAAGTTTTTTATTCAGAGTGAAGATTGATGGAGTAGGAGGGAAATTATGCTATGGAAATCACAGTTACTCCACCAATCCACACTTAGAGACATCAAACAACAAGGAAAGTTGAAGAACAAATGGTGTGTGTGTAAGGTGTCTGAAAAGCATCGAAGAGAGAAAGAAGGAATGAGTAGCTCTCGAAGGTTCTAACTACATACCCACGTGAGAAATACATGACAAGATTCAAGTCAGAAGCTTCACACCTAAACACTTTCGTATTATAAATATCACAAGCTTCAAATATTACAAAAGGCACAGCAAAGGAAGGACCTTTAATAAGTCACGTAGAAGGCACATGTTGTTTGTTTGATACATGCAAGAACATCCGAAAGCACTCCCTTCATCAGTTATAAAAGAAACACAACACAAGCATCAGATATAAGAGATACACATACTTCATCATTCACAACAGATTGTTATCATCATAAGAGAGTGTAAAGAGTTAAGAGTGAGAAAAAATATCAGAGAGTGCTTTATCAGTTTTTGTTTGAAAAAGATAACAGTAAAGCACAACTATCCTAACAAAAGCTCTTAAGATAAATTACGGCATTTCTTATATTCACTATTAACAGTAGCAAATGCTTAATATTTGTAGGTAATTCAAAGATTGCAATAGTTATTGCTTGACAATCATGTTTCCATCAAAATAACCTTCTATTAAGATATGATGGTTTTGTCATTGATCACCTCCAAATTTACTTTCAAAGGCTATCAATACCTCATTAGCTAGTAGAAAGTGGGATTAATTCATAGACAGTCAAGACCCTTTTCTATGCTGGAAGATTGTAACTTATCAAATATGTCCTAAATCAACTAACCATTCGAAGGTTTCACTAACAAGTCAACTATAGAGCTATTAAGATAAGTACACCCTAAATTGCATTGATATAACATGGTTCAAAAATTTCCTCCTTAAAGCAGCAACTCCAATCTAGTTAACAATCTAGAGATTAAAAACCAAAGATAAGATCCAATACATAAATATGTCATCCAAATGCTGCATTTTATGCCACAACGCACTGGAGCTCTAAAACATCTTTCTTTGAGTGCACATAGTCTTCTCACATATGAAACAACCTAATGGACCTTTGTAATCATGTATGGCCTCCTGTTCCTTAGGAAACTCAATTGATTAAGGGTTGCAAACTTTATAAGAAATATGGTTAATTTTACCTTACTCAAGCTCAATCTAAGCTATTATATATTATATATAGTAAGAAAAAAGGGTCAAATCTTCAAAAGTACACAAGAAAACATATAGAGCTTCTAAGATTGATCTTCATCTGAAGTAGGTAGGTCTACATGATAAAAAGCATCAGAGAACCTAGACCCCTATTATCAAAGTCAAATGAAACCTATTGGCTAACTAAAAACTATTAAAACAAAAACGCTAGAATTTGGCAACTCTCTCTTCTACAAAAACCCTAACTGTCTGTACTAGAAAAACATAGGGAAATGAAGAATTTATCAGCAGCTACAAAGTTCCTTCATATAAGTAGAAACACTCATATTCATATACTGACCTTCTATGATCTCCCGATCACTAAAACATAGTGTTGATTTTGGAGTCTGCCACCTGCTGTGAAAATCAAGAGACCATCTCCCATATGATATATTGGCTTAAGACTTAGATTTGTATTACTTCTTATTATTTAATGTTAATATATTTTTAATTTAAAAACAGAATTTAGGAATTTGGAACAATTCCCAAAAAAGAAAATCAATTTATATGAAGTTTAGAACAAAAATTAAGTATATTTGAATTTAAAAAATCAACAATGCCTATTGCTATCACGAATTTTAATTACTTTTATAATTGGGCGATTGTGTTATTACTAGTATATATGATCAATATCAAAGTTGTCCTTACATAGATTGTTAGACCCCGATTCGCATCAAGCAGGTTTTCTTTATTTTGAGGTTTAGTTTGCCTAAATTCCTATTTGAAATTAATTTGGGGTCTTTAGGGCTTAG
>JANIJH010000005.1:65551400-65566511 GCA_024520975.1 Erythroxylum areolatum
TGAAAAAATAATTTCAGTTCTTTATTTTCAGTTCTGTTTTAGTATGAATTTCAATATTTCAATTCTTTTACTTGAAACAATGAAGTTCTCTCCATGGTAGCTTCCAGAGAAACTAAACACTTTGCAGGTATATTTTAAAAAATAGCTTTCAGCAAATTTACTGACGGAAAAAAAAATTCGTTGGTAAAATATTTGAATTTAGCGACGGAAAAGCCAATTCCATCGGTAATTACCGACGGAATAGCCAATTCCGTTGGTAATTTTCTGACAGAAAAATTTTCTTCTTTGGTAAATTTACCAATCGAACAAAATAACCGTCGGTAAATTTACCGACGGTTATTTTATACCTTCGGTAATTCCGTAGGTAAATTTACCGACAGTATAATTTTTGTCGGTACCGATAGTATAATTTCTGTCGATAAATTTACCTACGGCCGTATCTCCGACGACTTTTTCCGTCAATAAATGTGTACAAATTTCGTTGATAATTTCCCTCGCTAAACTCCATTTTTCTTGTAATATTTTAAAAAATGACACTGAAAGATTGATCTTTCTGTCACGTTTTTTGGAATATCACGAAAAGTCATATTCTGCGACGTTTTTGGAAACATCGTGGAATGTGATATTCTGTGACGTTTATACAAAAAGTCACAAATAGTTGTATTATTTTTTAATTATTATTTTTTCATTTTTTGAAAATCATTTTAATTTAATATTTTTTAATTTTAGTAATTATTTTTAAAATACAATTTTTAATCTTATTTGTTTAATAACTATTCAATATTATTTATCAAAGTAAAAAATGCTTCTTGGACGGCTTTTATCCTTCCTTTTGACAATCAGTAGACCTAAGCAATCATTAGTTGGAAAACTGTCAAGCAACTACAAAGGCATATGGAAAACTCAAGTGCCAAGCATTTTGTTAGATCAAGCAGTTCACCCTAAAGGGTTATAACAGAAACTCATGCAACAATATAGAAATCACTATACAAAACTATGCAATGACTTGAGTGTATTAAATGCACCATTTGACATTTATATAAAAAAAACGTCACAAATAGTTGTATTATTTTTTCATTATTATTTTTTCATTTTTAAAAATATTTTAATTTAATAGTTTTTAATTTTAATAATTATTTTTTAAAATACAATTTTTTAATCTCATTTGTTTAATAAATATTCAATATTATTTATCAAAGTAAAAAATGCTTCTCGGATGACTTTTGTCCTTCCTTTTGACAATTAGTAGACCTAAGCAATCATTAGTTGGAAAACTGTTGAGCAACTACAAAGACATACGGAAAACTCAAGTGCCAAGCATTTTGTTAGATCAAGCGATTCACCCCAAAGGATTATAACATAAACCCATGCAATGATATAGAAATCACCATACAAAACTATGCAATGACTTGAGTGTATTAAATGCACCATTTAATTAAATAAATCCCATCGATAAATTTAAGTATTTCAACCAAAAGTTTAACCATATCACTATTTGGACCTACGTGTCTTGATTGCTCAAAATGTTCCAAAAGTAAGGAATATAAGATGGAAACAAAAGTCTGATATATAAAACTCAGGCAGCACCAGCTCCCTTGCCCTTCTTACTCTGGATCTTCTTTATGTAAAACTCTAGCTCTTTGCCTTCCAATATGAATCTGTCACCCCCTAAAAATTTTCACAATAGCCTACCCTAGCAAATGGAAATTTTAAGAAATAAGACCATGCAAGGAAAATCAATAATGGGCTCTCGAGCTTCTGGAATCCTAACAATATAGAATCTTTATTGTCCCAGGTATACAACTGGCTTCCTGAGTAGTTCACAATTTAAGATCACTGAATCTTCGTCTTTCACCTATAAGCAATTAACTGAGAGTAGGTAATCACATACCCATCAGCACAGCCACATTGACCAGGACGTGACGAAATGCAAGCTAGTAAACATCTACTGCCAAATTGTTCTTCAATTTGTGACTCAAGTTTGCGAGTTTGTTGACTAAAATAGCAAAACAAACAAAAAGAAGAGATTGCATGTTAGGGAATTGCACTACCAACAAAAAGGATGAGGCAACGTTTGAGTAATACCTCTCCTTCCTTCTTGGTAGGTGCTGTAGTTTTCTTCTTGCAACCAATGTCAACCCTATAGTGTTGGAGATACCACTGCTTGAAAGGTGCTACATTAACTTGAACAATGGCACTCTTAACCAAAGTTTGAGTTTGCACCAATTCATTATTAGACAAATTGTTGACCACATCAAGAATCAGTCACTAGTGCCTGATTCTTGATGTATAGGCACTAATTCAATTAGTCACTAGTGCTTTTACAAGATGAGGAGGAAATTTCTTCCCACATAGTTTCTTTATTAACTCGACTGATGTAAATGCCATGCAAGAAGTAAGGAAGCTTAGGAAGATAGATAATCAAGAAAAAAATCTCGAAAATAACAGAATGAACCTAAATCAGTTTACCCTCCTTCACCCCAACTAACCTTATTTGAGTATCAAACAACAATTGTGATCAATACAGGAACAAAGAATATGGAGAAATCAAATGGATGATTTAAGCATACTTATTCAAAGATACACAATATACATTAACAAATGTAAATATTTATAGTTAGGTGCTCACAATATCAAAAATATTCTTTGACCCAATGTATATGTGCACAATAGCAATTGGACATATGTGCTTAAAGAACTCCATAAGAGTGATCTTACATGATATCAAAGAAACATATGAAAGTGTATGCCTTCGCAAGAATCATGTTCTAACCTTGTAGCAAGTAATTCAACTGCCACTTTCTCTACATCTTGCTTGGTTTTAATGTCAAAAGGACTTGCTTTCTGAATCCTCATCTCCTCATTCACATCTTCTGGCTCTTCCATGAGTTTGTTGTTATCAATACTGAAGTTGAGATTTATTTCTTTTGCTGAAAATTTCAATGATGGAATACTTTAGATGTGATTCTTAATTGGTAAACACTAAGAAAGTTGCTGACTCGACTCCTTTCTTTATGACATGATCAGAGGCAATAATAATTGTAGAAAAAAGTGAAATAAGAAAATGCAAGAACTGTACTATAATAGCTTCATTTTTCAAACAAGTTTAGGCTAATGAGTTTCAAAGTCCCATGACACAAAAAAAAAAATAGTATTTGGTATCTATATCTAAGCACATTGTCTCCTCGAACAAAAAAATTGGAAGAAATTAACAAGTAGAAGCTCAAAAAAAAGACAAGGTATCGTGAAGTTCTTGAAATCACCTAGTTCATCAAGTGAACTCGGAATTCCATAAATGCCACCTTTTCAAAACCCTTCACGGGTAAAGAATTCTCAGAGTCATCAACCTGTAAAGATATCATAGGAATGTATCTGATGGAAATCGAAGAGTTATTATAATCCCTGTCTTTCAAACCCAACATTTTTATGCTTCTCTTTCCCCTAAAAATCAAATCACTATAATCAAGAACAACCTAAAACCTCCAACCTTCACATACCTAAAAGGAAAGTAAGAAATTTTCAAAACTTTAAACACTAAAGGAGTGGCGCCTAATTATCATACTATAGCTTCAGGAAAATAATGCCCAATTTCTAGCAACTAAGAAACGGATTATAATAGAACGTCATGCTCAATTAGAATTATAAGTATAACTAGATGGGATAAGAAAAATCTCAAATGAAGTTGTTCCCTTTCCACTAATAATAGACATTGAAAAAGACATTGAGGAAGAGACCTCACCAGTTATTTGAGAAGATGCAAAATTGGAGACAACAAGACATTTTAGAGGAAAAATTTCTAGCAAGAATCGTCATTTTGCTAAGCTCTAGAGACGAATTGGTTAGTTAGAATTTACATAATTTTATTACAAAATCAAGCAACAGAAGCAACTATTACAAAATCAAACAACATAAGCAAATCAATAATCACACAACCAGATAACAAAAGCAAATCAAAGCCAAAAGAAAGTTAACTTATAGAGATCCATGATGTGGTTTCTGCAAATAGCACAGTTATCTACAACAATATCTATACACATCAAGCAAACAATAACAATCAAAACTCTCAAATTAAAGCAAAATTTCTAGTCTGCAACATTCATATATGGGTTCAGACATAAGCGATGAGTGTATAAGAAAGAAAATCAAGAAAGTAAGAAAAGTAGGGTTAAGGTTAGGGTTAGGGATGAGGAGTAGAGGTTACCCCATGCCTAGAGAGCAACATCACTCCACTTTTTAATCTCAAAACGCTTGGGCTTCTTAGTGGAGGAAGAAGAATCGGCGCTACTAGAGGCCTTACATTTGGGTGGGAAGAAGACAGAGAGAAGAAACTAGACAACACTAGTCTTTAGTGGCAGTTGTGGAGGTGGCGATGGTAGCAGTGGCAGTGGCAGTGGCAGTGGCAATGCATTTGGTGGGGGGGACATTAACGAAAGAAGTGATAGTGTTCTGGCATTCTATTAAGTGAAACTAACCAAAAATAATAAGATAGGAAAAGTGGCAAAGTTTTATTCAACAAAACGTTGCGGTTTCAATTTTGTGACATTTTAATAAAAAATGTTGCAAAATGTGTTACAAATTCGTGACGTTTTCATAAAACATCGCAGAAAATTCAAACTTTTCTTCACTATCCGTGACATTTTATCAATAAAATGTCACAGATTGTGTGTATTTCTTGTAGTGTATTATGTGTTGACTATTACAATTTGGATTTTGGAATGACTCATTTGACTTCTTAATATGTCCATTCCACATTCAAATTGTTTCCTTTATATTAATAAAGAATTTTGACATATGTGTTTATTTATTTTTACAAGGAAGTTCAAGTACTCCTATTAATTCAGCCTCTTCAGGTTTAGAAAGATTTTATGATCCAGCTTGGGCTAATGTTAGATTAGTTCCTGATATAAAGAACTATACCTTTTGTTTATATTGCAACTAACATTTGAAAGGAGGGTGAGTCACCATACTAAAGAACCATTGATGTAAAGGCTTGTAAACATAACCAATAAGTCAAAAATGTAGGTAAAATGTAGTCAAATTTTTATTATACCTTTTAATGAGATCATATACCATGTTGAATTATAATTATTTGTGACATTTTTAATCCATATTATTGTATATAATATTTCGATTTTTTTTGTTAATTTATTATGAAAAATTATACAAAAACAATTGATAATTTGAAGCATTGTATATAAAAAATAAGATGACATTAAATTTGTTTATGTGCAAGATTTTAATTACAACTTCAAAAATACTTATCTACAAAAATAATTAATACAGAGACTAGTTTAATTACTTAGCCTAGTTTTCATCTTCACTGCTTACATAATTCGGGCTAAGTAATTTTTTTAGGTACTTTTCATGTTTGGCCAATTTTTTTAAGCAATTTGTTTTCCTCTTCAAGATGTTGAACATATGTTGTTCTTGATTAGGATGAAGCAATTGTCTTAGGAACAAACCCAAGACCTTTGATATTTCTAGATCATGTACCTAGCACCTTGTTGCAAATGTCTTCTACATTTGCCTCATTTCCCTCAGACATTGATGTTTGCAACAACTCTTGCATTTTATTCTAAAATTAAATAAACAAAATCAATATTAAATGCAAATATTATTAGTTAGTACTACAAAAATAAATAAACTGAAAATTTAAACAAATTTTTATACTTGCATAGTTATTTTGTGCTTCTTCAAACATCCACCATTGACCTTCCTTATAAGGAGTGAGTTTGTAGAGTATGATCATATCACACTCTTGTCTATGTAGTTCCTTCTCACTCTGTTTTATGAAGAAAAAACATACAATGCATAATAAATAATACAGTGTTTATTGATATGATTACAACTTGCAAACAAATATCTTATATATTCATTTTACACGACAATAAATGACTTAGAGCTTTAGTTATGGGAGTTTTCATTTGTCCTCTTTTCACCTTAGCCTTCTCACATTTTTCCTAAATAAAGAAAAAAAGATAGTCATTAAATCATCTAACAAGGTAAATGGAAGTAAATGTCAAGGGAAAGAAAATAAACCTAAATGATGGGAGAGACATCTATTCCAAAACTTGTCTCCTTGCCTCCATATTAGAAGGAAAAGATTTGTAATACTGATGTAATTGATAATGATGATCCCTAGTCCTTTGTTTCAACAGTGAAGTGATACAATTTGAAATATCAGGGTTGTCGATATCGATGATATTCAATTTCATCTATGAATAATAAATAAAAATGTAATTAATCTTAAAATAAATGAATCAATATTGCATATAGTTAAATAAGTTTAAAATTTATCAAAAATTTATCCAAAGCATTCTTAAGCAAATTGTCTTCCTTCAACTCCTTGGCATGCTTTAGGAAAGATAATTTTGTTCGAGCAATTATCCTCAACTCGTTAGACAATTTGGCTAACTAAATCTTGTCTAAAGGATGACCTTGCGAATTATCAATATATACTGACAACTTGCTGTTCATTGCAACATTCATTCGTTGCAACTCACAGCCTCTAGTTATACCTCTACATCTTTTTCTAATTTTGGTATTAGAACATAAAACAAATGAATAATGATAAGAAAATATGCATTAAACATGTAAATATATATTTGAGCATAATTCTATTTGTAGGTGTTAAAGATTAACAAACCTACAAATCCCTCTATACTAGTTGAGGTAGATGGAGGTTGTTGCTGACTTGTTTCATTACTGGATGAGGTTGATTGATGATGTTAGGTAGGAACTAATTGATCTAGTTGTTGTTGGGTAGGAAAAATTTCGATACTTTCCATCCTCTTCCCTTTGTTTCTACCAAGTGTTATTTTATTGGATATCTATAACTCAAGCATCAATAATATGTATTAACATAACTCAATCATCAACTATCCTCATTATCATAACTCAAACATCAATAATATGTATAAACATAACTCAGTTATCAACAATCTACATTAACTTAACTTAATTATCAATAATTCACATTAACATAACTCAAACATCAACGATCATCAACAATACATATTAACATAAGTCAATCATCAACAATCCGCATTAACATAACTCAATCATTAACAATCTGTATTATCATAACTAAAACATCAATAATACACATTAACATAAGTCAAACAACAATAATCCGCATTAACATCTCGCTAATCCCATCATCACCATCGTCATTAATATCACAATCTTCTATATCATTATTGTTACTACCATCAACACCTGTATCAACACTTTTACTAGATCTTGACTTTGAATTTATCTATAACATGGATTGGTAAGTGATTATATACGACATGTTAACTTTGAATGTTCACATTTAAGTAATCTATTCATGGTCAAATACAAAATTCTACACCTATTTGATCTTTTACAAATTGTATGAAACTCTTAAAGATTTTTGTGGACTATTTCCAATGTCACATCCAAGTTTTATCCATCTATCTATATAATTAAAAGTAAACTATTAATTACTAGATGCAATTTGAAATAGAAATAACATAATGATAAATCAATACAAGTTGACATACAAAGTTTTAATTTTAAAAAAAACAATAAAATACAAGTTGACATACTAAGTCTGAAATCATAACATTATCAAGGTACGTGGCATTGTTAGATCACGTAAATCAAGAAAGCGTCTTCGTGCTGTGATTACTAAGCTGATGGAATAATTCACTAATAAGTCTCAATGGAGCCACATCATAGATTTCCAACATATATATCATCTAAATGGTTTATAAAACAAATCATCTATAATTATAGGTGGATTGCTTATGTTTTATGTCTAAAATTATGAATTATAGTTTTCAATTTGAAATCATAACATCACCAAGGTACGTGACATTGTTAGACCACGTAAATCGAGAAAGGGTCTTCTCGTTGTGACCCCTTGGCATATGGAATATTTCATTGATAAGCCTAAACGAAGTCGCATCATGTGTTCCCAGCCTAGATACCAGCCAAGTGGTTTATAAAATAGATCACTTATAAAAGATCAAACTCATTCCACATGTAGTAAATACTTATGCAACTTATACATCTAATCATGAATGATTCTAGCAATATTCCAAACAACAAAATGCAAAAATGAGACCCTCCTTCCATTCATATAAAACCCAAACACAAATTCTTCTCTATTACATAAAAACTGAAAAAAAGTCGGATGACTTAACTGGACGAACGGACAATTGGAGAAGATGGACAAAAAATGGAGAAGCTTTAAATAACATAATGATAACTCATTAGAAGTTGGGATGCTAAGTTTTAATTCAAAAATAATAATAAAGTTGAGCCTACTAAGAATAAGAAGCATGAACCTAACGTAAAAGTCACCATGTACATGCAATTCCCATTATCTATCACAATTATATAAATTATTCAAGGGTGAATACAAACTAAATATAAATCTCTCACATATGGCCAATTCATATGGACTAAATTGAACTTTGACTAGTCTTAATAAATTAAACTCCCTTGTAATGGCCAAACTTGTAGTTGAAGAGTATGGAAACTTTATGTTTACCCATGTAAGCATGCTATAAATATCGTTCATCATTTAAAGTCAAAAGATGAAGTATTTATTAATTAGTTACTAAAAGAAGAAATGACAAGAATGAACTAAAGAAATTGAAGAACCAAGATAAGATGTCCCAAAAGGGTCTAACATGAAAGTATAGAAAATGTGAGAACTCTAGGCATAATAGTAGAAGGTATATGAAATTAGTAGCAACTATTGATAGTAAAGATCCAACCAATGTGAGTTCTGAAATTGATTGCTTATCTAACTGTGCATTTTTAGCATTTGCATTGATTATTGTTATATGCACAATAACTAAAAGGCACTTTAACAATAACATCATATGATAAAGCCCCATAGGTAATTATAATAATATTTAATTTATCTCATGAAAATAAATATATTGATAATGCATTATTTTGGATTTAGTTTCAAGGTAATAAGTAAGGGTATTAGCTACACACACTCCATCAAAAGGAAGTTTGTAGACGTTGATCCAAGGAATTTCAAGTTGGCATTCAAACCAAGGGGTCAAAGATTAAAAAAAATCAAGTGGAACATCCAAACAATTACAAACTCAAGTGATTAAGAGAAGGTCATCCTAAAAGAAAAGTTACTCAATTATCACAAGAATAACTTTTAAAACTAAGTTTGGATCAACCAAGACAAGGGGTGGAGAGTCTTGGCAAGGAGGATATAGTAGGAGTAAAGGGTAGCTTGAAAGGCCAAAAACAAAACTAAAGATAAGACCAGTGTAAGCAACAAAAGTTCAACATGGAGAAAAAAGATGAAGAGCTCGAGAAAAATTCTAGAGAGAGGTTATAACATCTCTCACTAGAAACCATCTAGCCAAATTTTAAGTTAGATCTTAATGTGTTGCATAGGAATGTTAATTTTGGCTCAACCTAGTCAAAATTGTTCGGCCCGACTAGGCTACAGGTCAACAGAGGGCTGACCCAGGCCTTGCCCATGGCTGATTGTAATGACAAAAACGACGTTGTTTTATCAAAAACAGTGTCATTTTTTATTTTTAAAAAAATTTGGCCCATTCAGTTACAGACCACCCATTAACATCCCGAATATTGCAATATATAAAATGAAGATTTTAATATTTCAAAAAACACTTAAAACTAATGCTGACATAGATTTTTTAAAGCGAAAAGTTCAATTTGCCTCCTAACGTTAAGCAAAAAGTCTAAGTCTCAATTTGGCTGGATTTATATTAGTAGAGCTTTTTCTGTAGATCGTTTATGAGAAAAAATTTCTAAGAAGTCAGTTGACTATTTAGTTGTCATTTTAAAAGGAGCTTTTTTTAAAGAGCTTCATACAGTAGGCTGTTTGGCAACATAAAAATAAAAAGCACTTTTAAATTTAACTATATTTTATTTTGTAATAAAAATTATTTATTAATTATTATATAATTTTAAACCATAAGAAAAATAAATGAAAATATATCTAATCAAATCTTTTATATGGATTATAACATAAGTAAAGTTAATATCAAAAACAAAATATTAAAACATACAAAAAAGCCACATAGGGAAGATGAGTTTGCAAGATAAATGTGAAGATAAGTTTGTGAGTATTGTGATAATTATGTGTGAAACATAAGGGTAAAAGGAACTAAAACAAAACTTTATTAATTGATCAAAAAAATTTACTCGAAAAAGCCATTTAAGAGACTTTTTTGAGAAGTTATATTTTGGCTGTCAAAAAAAATCATATCTATTAAAGAAGTATTTTTTATTTTTTATTTGACTCTTGCCTTATTGACATGCTCTTAAAACAGTTCTGTTTTAGCTAGTTTCCTTCTCACAATGCTCTCCAATTAATCGAAAATAGGTTCTTTTGGGGCACTCATCGGCAGCTATCCATCTCTATTTCAGGCTAACTGATCTTTCCAATTGAGGAGTTCTTTCCATATAAGCATATTTGAGCCATTTGCTATCCTGACTAGGTCCAACTTTCACCTCATTCATTCCTCGATTATCTTGTTCGTTCCCTGAGAGCATAGAACTACTACCAAACTTGGAGGACCCACATTTTACAATTAGAAAAAGGGGACATCACCTGATTGTTCTTAGCAAATGCCTCACTCCCTTTCTTTTCATCAAGTGAAATTGAACTGCAACAAGAAATCCATCACTTATCAGTCTTATCATACTCCGGGAGGATACTTCCTCTACGGCGGATTGGGTTTTGAGTTTTAAAATTTTTTGAAATTAATTTTTAATTAGACATACTAGATGAGATTATCCAATTTAACTTGTTCGTAATATTTATTTAATAAAGTGAGTTTTTTTAAGTAAATTGTTCCATTTTGTAATTATTAAGAGGTAAACTATGTCATTTTAAATTTTTTGTCAAATGTTGAGAGGTAAATTAAAATTTTTGCCACTTTTTTAATCTTAAAGAATTACACGTGAATCACTTTAGCGAGTAACATTAGTACTCTAGCTTAATTTCAAAACTTAGGACCCTAACTCCAAATTCCCTTCCTTTCTTTTAAATGAGTAATTCAACCTTACCGTCTCCTTGACATCACTTCTTGTGGCAGAACGCCACAAATTTTTTAAAATATGATCTCAACTGCCATATTGCAGAACTCATTGCTACTATTTACTTCTCAATCCACCGCAGTATCTCACATTTACTCAATGTTCTTCATAAACTACTGACTATTCTGATTGATAATTTAAAATTTTAAACATAATTGCCAACCAATTGGACAAGGTTTGATAGTTCTTCTGAACATGCAACATTAAAGAAGTCGTCTACCACAAAGTGAGGAAACCATGTTTGGCCCACAAGATACGCACATCAAAGAGCCCTGATGCGAACACGGTTGTAGCAGCTACGCAAGTAATTGAAGTTCATTTTGTTTCTATCAACTTCCAACTTGTCATGTGTGATTCAACGAACCACCTCCACACATCATGTTAGAAAATAAATAATATAGAACATTATCATGTAGATTATGTTAAATAGGATCTGTTCATATGCATATAAAACAAAGAATCACATACTTAAATTTTTGTTGTAGTTTTACCAGTTAAAGAACCTTTGTTACCAGTTTTACTGCAGAGATCTTCTTTTTTTGTGTAAACTTGATGGAAGAAAATCAGAAGAATCAAATACATGCCAATGTATATATGTCTTCTAAATGTTTCGTTCATTATGGGTTTCATATACAACAAATAAATTTACCTTTAGTAGTTATTTCAAGAAAATTGACCATAATATCCTTCATGGGTGCATATGAGTCATTATCTCCCACTCACACATGATGGGTTTAATCTTAGTAAAAAAAATAAACTCTACAGTGCTCATACTTGTTCAATAACCTGTGTGACCAGCATACGACGAAACCACATTGTCATATATCTGTTAGGAGTATATGATATCTCAATTAACAAATTGATCCTGGAACTTATAGGTCCTGGAGTAGTCATTATATATTATACCTTAGGTCATCTCTCACATTTGCACTTTTTTTTAATCTCATTTAGTTTCTTGTGTCATGATTGTATTCAAGTTCTTTATTAAAAATAGATCGTCATCTATGAATATTTTTCATGCAAGTCATTGATCTCAAAAAATAAATGGCGTTCCTTTGTTCTCAATTCTCTTTTGAATTAAATTTAATTTGCTTTCCTAGAATTATTCCATAGGATCGTATCATGCATGATATTTTGGCAATAACCTAAAGTCGCAAACCTTAAATTCAATTCTCAAGAGTGAAACAAGAGTCATAAGGGTATATGATGAGGGTCTTCTCAACCTCAAGGGTCTCACACAATGTAAGATGAGATATGGAAAATTACATTAATCCCTTTTTATGGTCATTTGTGCACATATGGTACGATTCATGTGTTACAGTATTTACCCACTTCATTTAACTTGAACATCTTTCATTCAAGAAATACCGTCTAGATGATAGTTCAAGCATACTCAATGTTTAACTTGAGTTCACTTATCTACTCAAAAACTTATTCAGAACTCACATCTGGCAACGTAAGACAGATATAGTGATTAACAAATCACATTGAACCAATTTCTTTGCAGCATTTATGGTTTAAGTTTGTTGCTCTCAATTATCACCTAGATAATAAACTTCAAACATGCCTCATCTCTAATGAGCATAAACACCAGAGGTGATTTTCCGTATGAGAGGGACAACATATATTCTGTCTCATATACTTGTGATTCATCCCAAAATATATTTATGCAAAAACACATATATTCATGAATCAAATGAAACACAAGGTGTAATCTTCATCATGCATTATATCCAAAATATGACATTATAATGAGTGAACATACATAGAGAAATGTTTATCATTATATTTCAACATCTACGTAGTCCTAGTGACTTTACATGCCTAATGTATACATCTCTGAAATTTGGCTTTGTCATTGGGTCTACTATCATATCTCACGTAGATATATATCTCATGTTCACATCCCCTCGTGCAACTATATCTTTCACATAATTATGCTTGGTATATATGTGCTTTGTCTTACAATAAAATTTGAGGTCTTTAGTATAAGCGATTGCAGCTTGACTATCACAGTTGATGATCACTGAATTAATTTCACTTTGAGTGACCCTTAATTGCACTAAGAATTGATGAAGCCACACATCCTCTTATATTGCAGTTAAGAATGCTATAAATTTAACTTACATTGTGGATAATGCAATGCAAGATTGTTTCTTACTTTTCCATAATATTGGTCCATGGTTTAGTAAGAATACATATCCTAAGGTAGATTTTCTTTCATCTAAATCTCCTCCCCATACTACATCTGTATATCCTTGTATACATAAATCATTGCCTTGATAACATAATGCATAGTCCAAAGTTCCTTTTAGATACCTCAATATTCTCTTTACTGCTTTTTAATATGCTTGGTATGGATTTGATTGATATCCGCTCACCATCCCAACAGCGTAATAAATATCTAGTCTTGTACATCATTGTGTACATAAGACTTCCAACTGTACTAGAGTTGTAACATCCCGTCACCGATGGGATGCGTACAGTAAATTGCATTCATATGTGGCATGTTCATGCATTATTAGTTATGTATAATTGGCTAATTGGAAAATTATTACACTGGCATACGTACGTACATACATGTTTGACATATTCCGGCTTGATTTGGGTAAATTGGTATTTGGAGATAATTGGGTTAAATTGAGCTGTGAGAATTTAATTGGAGTGAGAAATAAGATTTAGGAGTTTGAATTATGAAAGTGGAGTATACAATTGTGAGTTTTATAATTTTGAGGAATTATAGAAATTTTTCTGGAATTTTCGGAGTAATAGGTCCAGACCGAAAAATTGACTTAATGATCGATTAATTAGATTTTCGGTTCCGAAATTGATTGCCCAATGGCATAGAAAGATTTGAAATTTGATTTGAGGAATTAGGGTTTTGAGCCATTGGAATTCGGGAGAAATTAGAATCAGAAATTGGATTGAGGTTGTTCGGATTGGTCTTGTGGCAATTTCATTTGCCAAACAAGCCCTTAATTCCCTTAATTTATAAACCCTTGCCTTTGAAATTTGCTTTCCACGAAACTCCTTGCTTTTGAAAGAAGAAATTTCGCCTTCCTTGATCGTGGATCTCTTCTTGGATTGCTTCTTGATTCCTTTATGCCATTTGTTCCTTTCCTTTGCCTTGAATCTATCCCCTTGGTTTGGTGTTGAAGAAATGGAGATGAGTTGGTTTTTGAGGTTGCCGTGGGTTGTAAGAGTTGAGAATTGGTGTGATCTTTGAAGTTTTTGAGGCTTTTACCAAGTAAGTCTTCATTCTTCTTGCCCTAGATAGTTTGATTTGTTGATTGATTGAGTTGTATAGATGATTAGTTGAAATATTTGAGGAATTGGAATGATAAGGTTTCCGATGATGAATTCGCTTGATTTTGATGTTGATAATTTAGGGATAATGATTGTTTGATGAAATAGAAGCTAAGGATTTGTTGTTTGATGTGTATTGAATTATTTGGAAGTGATTTGGAAAGGAAAAAATTTGGATTGGAAGTTTTTAGCAGTCGGAAATCTGGAAAAATCTGAGTTTTTGGGCGTTGCTGGGTTTGCACGCCGTGATGTGCGCGAGGAACACGCCGCAGCGAGCAAGTCAGCTTCTGCGCGCCGCGACGAGCAATTAACGTACGTCGCGACGAGTAGATTAGTCCCGCACGCTGCGACGAGCGCAGAACGCGCGCCGCGGCGAGCGAGGATGGATTCGTACGCCGCGACAAAGGAAGGGTAGTTCGCCGCGGCGAAGTGTTTGGACGCCGCGGCGAGGGATCTGACGCCGCGGCAAGGGAGCCCAAATTTCTGAAATGTGATTTTTGAGGTTTTTGAATTTGGGATTTTGGAGTTAGGCTGATTCAATTGGTTATGGATTGATTTCAATTTGGAGATTCTGAATTCGGGTTTTAGAATTGGTAATGGGGAAATTTCGGATTAGTGTCGGAAATGTCATAAACATGTCATGTACGCAATTGATTCGTTTAATGTGCATAATTGACTTCAGAAATTGGATAATTAGTAATAATTATGTGTTTTGATTGTTATAGAGGTACC
>JANIJH010000005.1:65566611-65577930 GCA_024520975.1 Erythroxylum areolatum
CACCTTTATCGTGGGTTACGTGTCGGAGCGACCTGCGGGCGTCCCGATGTGTACCCTACGGTAAGGGGGCGCTACAAGAGTAGGGAGCATTCTTCATTTGTTCCCGTTTTTGTGGCATTGATGAGCAATTTCTCTTACTAAGACCTTCGTTTTTAGTAATAGGATTATCAATTGGTTTGGAATCTTGCATACGAAGTCGTTCAAAAATTCTTTAAATGTACATTGCTTGTGAAAGGGATAACAATCTTTTTGAACGATCTCTTGAAATCTTGACTCCAATAGTGTATGCCGCTTCACCCATGTCTTTCATTTTAAATTCAAATGATAACCAATCTTTGATTTTCATTAGAAACACACAATCATTACAAGCAATCAATATATCATCCACGTATAAAGATAAAATTGCGAATTTATCTTTAGATCTCTTAAGATGCATGCACACAATGGTCTTCATCAATCATTAATCATTTAAAAATCATACGAAATGATTAAGTTATGAAAATGAATATACCATTGTCTTGAAGACTGCTTCAGGCTATAAATTGATTTTAATAACCGATATACTTTATTTTCTTGACCTGCCTTAATGAAACCTTTAGGTTGTTCCATATAGATTTCTTCATCTAATTCTCCATTGAGAATAGCAGTGTTTACATCCATTGGATGTAATTCAAGATCCATACTAGCTACTAGAATAAGACGAATTGAAGCAAACTTCACAATAGGTGAAAAAGTTTCCTCGTAAGCAATTTCCTCCTATTGTTTATATCCTTTGCTACAAAGCATGCCTTATATCTTTCGATACTGCCATCAACTTTTCGCTTTATTCTGAGAACCCACTTGTTCCCAATTGCTTTACATCCTTCAGGGAGGTCAACCAAGTCCCATACTTGATTTAAGCTTAAAGAAGCCATTTCTTCTTTCATTTCTTTCATCCATTCTTCTTTAGTAAGGCCAGTAAGAGCCTCATTTACATTCCTTGGCTCTTCTTCCTCTTGCAGAACAATCATATTAATTTCTCCTTTAATCTCAAAATGACGTAGGGGAATTATTCTTCGATTACTTTATCTTAAACGAGGTTCATCATAAACAAATTCATGATTAATTTTTGATTGCTCCCACTCAAATTAGTCATCATAGAGAACCTTTCTGTGAAATTGCTCCCACTTGATTGAAGTTCCTCATCTTGATTCTTCATAATAGAATCATTCTGATCAAGCCACTCATATAACAATAGGTCTTTACCTATTTCGTCTTGCTTAGGAAAATCATTCTCTAATAATTTTACATCTCGTGATTCTAATTTAGTTACATCTCCATTTCCTTGTTCACCAATGAACAAGTATCCTTTTGAGTGTTCTGAGTATCTAATAAAAATATGTTTTCTCCCTCTTGGGCCTAATTTCCCATGTTTGTGAGAGAGATCATGAACATAGGCTACACACCCCCAAAATTTGAGACTTGACACATCAAATCTCCTACCAGTCCATAACTCATATGGTGTGCTAGTAACTGATTTCTTGGGCACACAATTAAGTACATAGGTGGCTGCTAGCAATGCATCACCCCAAAAAGTGATTGGTAATTTGCTTGGGCCACCATGGACCTAATCATTTCTAATAGCGTCCTATTTCATAATTCAACGACGCCATTTTGTTGTGGAGTTCTAGGAATTATTAATTTCCTTTCTATTCCTTTCTCATTACGTAAAGCCTTGAACATTTTTTACAAGTATTATTGTCCACAATCAGTTCATAATGATTTTATTTTCTTATCCAATTGATTCTCAGCCAAGTTTATGTATTTTATGAAATAATCGAATGCTTCTGATTTATGAGAAATCAAATAAACGTGACCATACCAAATATAGTCATCGATGAAGCTGATGAAATAGACTGCCCCACATTTAGCCCTTACATTCATTGGACCACAGATATCATAATGAATTAATTGCAATGGATATAAAGCTCGTTTTCTCTTTCCAAATGGATTTCTTGCCATTTTACCAACTAAATAATGCTCATATGTAGGTAGATCTACTTGACTTAGATTACCTAAAAGTCCTTCTTTAGCTAATCGACTGATTTAATTTTGACCAATATGACATAGTCTAGCATGCCACAAAGTTGCAACATTATTAGAATTACCAGATGTAAATAATGAATAACTAATATTATTATTTTCTTTTAACACATCCAATACAATAAAACTATCACATAGAAACCATGACCATAATTAATAGATCCAAGATACAAATTCATTTCATCATTGTAGAAATTTATATTGAAACCAAGTCTAACCAACATCAACATAGATAAAAGATTCCTATGAATTTGTGGAGCAAATAATAGTTCATGTAGGATGAGGAATTGTCCTCCATGCATGTCCAACTTACATGTGTCAATTTCTTGTACAGCAACTCTAGAATTGTCACCTACATTAAGTTATCGACTACCATGTGGGAGTTTACGAAACTTAACGAAGGCATCTCTATCCTTCACTACATGGTTGGTTGCTTCTGAGTCTGCAATTCACAAAGGATATGATTCAGTTAGAAAAACATAATAAGAAATATTCACAGAACAAATGTTTGTACTATAAAGTTGTATCTTCTTGGGCTTGGTACAATGTCGAGCAAAGTAGCCCTTATTATCACAATTATAGCACTTCACATGTTTCATGTTCTTCTTCTTGAAGGGACATTTTACCTTTCGACGTTGGTTCCATTTTGCCTTCCTGCATTACTGAGGAGAGTGGTTGAATCTCTTATTATTCTTCCATTTGGGTCCACTATGATGCTTGCGTTTTTTGTTTATAGCTCCATGTGATCTAGAATTAACTGCATATGCCTCAAAAGACATCTTTAAGCAAGACACTCCTCCTCTAAGATGAGATGCCTTGTAGCATCTTCCATTGTCTTGATGTTCTCATTATGAGTTAGGAGCATCTTCAGATGCTCCCAACTCTAAGGCAGTGAACGAATCACAACTTATACTTGTTCATCAAAAAGCTCATGACCAACATCGCGTAACTCACTAACCATGATGGACATTTGCCTCAGATGTTTTTGCATTGTATCATCTGGGCGCTTCTTATAAGAATCAAACTTAATTATAAGTGACCTCACTTTAGTCACTGAAGTACCTCCAAAATAAGCAGTTGCTGACCACATGTCCTTTACAGTTTCAAATTTATAAAACTCGCACATGATATCATTATCCACACTACTCAGCAACATAATGGGAGCTAAAGAGTTCTTCTTTTTCCACAATTCATATGCATCATAGTCCCTCCTATGCTGGGCTGTAATGCCCTCCTTAGGAACTTTTATAGTTAGGTTTAGTAGTTCAAGAGCCTCTTGTGATATTCCATATTTCATAATTGTCAATCATTGAGTTTCTCACCCCTATTGAGTTCAGCAATAATATTCTTTGAAGCAGTAGCCATTTTACTTTTTGTTTAAAACACTAAGTTTCTACAATAAGAAAGAAATATATATGCACATTAATGTCATATTTTGTCGTTCATAGAGTAAATAATTCGATCACAACTGCTTATAAAATAAAAAGTCCACTAATGTGTTCAATCATCATTCATACAACAATCAAATCCTAATTACTTTACTCTAGACGAATTCATATTTGATATACATGTAAACATATTACATAAAAAAAAATCAAGACTTTATTCTTATAAACAAACATATTGTATTAAATTCGCTATAACCAAAGAACAGTCTATAAATAACGAACCCTACGCAATAATGAGTTCACAAGTTTGTGTGACACAATTCGCGAAGTTCGATGTACAATAGCTCTTACTATTTTCATTGGAAGACCTATAGGATACAAAGTCCTAATCAACTCCCTTCTACGCATCTCTTCAATAAATGTCATCACTAACAAACTATAAGTCTTCTCATTAGGCATGTTATTATAAAGCATTTATAATAGTTCGCCTTAAGGTTGAGGTAATGTTGCAAGCAAAGTCATGTACTTTACCTCACCATTTATAAAAGCTCAACAACCTCCAAAGCATAATTTTTGCATCGTGTTATTAACTGAAATAACATGTGTGTTAGACCGTCTCCAGGCATTAAACGCATGTTTACTAATTTTACATACATATTGCCAATACGTCTTTTCTGTGCCTCACATCAAATAAGCTTAGACGTTCGCACAAAATAACAAATTATGTTGTCTAACACATAGTGAACTCATGTTCATATTATAGAAACAATTTAATTCTCTTAGCAATTTATTGAACTATTCAAATTATGCTATTAATTTCAAATCAATTAGAAACTTATTTCTAATCTAATCATAGTTAAATATGAATAATTCAAATAAAATTAGAAACTTACTTCTAATTTAAATTATAATTGAACTAATCAATTTATCTTGGTTTAATTAAAAACTAATTTTTAATGAAATTCCTTTTTAATTTCAACTAAACAAATTAGTTTTGATTTTAATTAGAAAACATACGTCTAATTTTAATTCAACAAAAAATAATACAATCAGAAAACTCATTTCTAATTTTGTTGGTTTTAGAAATTTATTTCTAAGTTTATTTTAACTAAACAAATTAGTTTACTTGTATTAAACAAAAAAAATAATTTATAATATTTTATATTAATTAGAAACTAATTTAATTAACTCAATCAGTTTGTGTAAATTAGAAAACATATTTCTAATTCTTTATGTTACATTAATTTAAAATATATATCCAAAGACTTAACCCAGATATTATTACACATATATGCAAAACAACATTTGTTAATTCTTTTGGCTTATTATAGTTATCTGTTGAACAATGTACTGTTGAGAGCGCAGTGGTCCAATAATGGTCCATCTGCCACGAGTTGTTGATTAATATATGGCGTGCTCTTTTTGTTTGTTTAACGATGTAAATGATTATAAACAACTTACATGCAATTAATTAATGAGAAAATTTTAACTCTTCAGGGTGTTTGAGCTCTTCACTGTACGCTGATTGACAGAGGTTCAAGTCTTGGATGACAAAATCTGAATTCTTGTTAGGCTCATTAAAAGAAAGTTGTCGCTGGAATCGAACTCGCTGGAAGCTATTAAGTTATTTATCCAGAAATGTCCTCTATCTCATCCTTATTTGACAATTGTTGAGAATATTTCATTTTACCTAAGGATTGGGACTATTCTATTGCACATACATTGAGAGAAGACAACTAATGTGCTGATTATCTGGCAAAATTAGGATCTTCATCTTTGTAGCATTGGCATTTATGGGAGATGCTTGTTCCGAGTATTCGATAATTTCTACAAAATGATGATTTGTCTGTGGCGTTTTTGAGGCCATAGGCTTTTCTTGTTTTTTATCATCTTCACCAAAAAAAATTAAAAGAAAGGAGGAACTCTACAAAGAAACTAATAGCGTCAGCAAAGAAGAGAAAATACTGATACTATTTTGGTGTCTTTTCATATGTTGCAAAGCATTACAATCAAAAGTTAAATTTTAATTAAAACGTTTAAAAGATAAAATGTACAAATATAATAAGTAAAGCGTTCAAAAACTCCAAACTGACGATGTTGACATAGCATTAATTACTAAATAACAAATCTGCTAAATATCAATCAGAAGTGACTTTCCAGTTTTCCTATATTTATTTCCCGAATTTTTGTACATCTACTTGAAATAAAAACTTACCAGCTACATCAATAATTCAACATAGCTCTGCTTATATGACAAGCAAAACATACGACGTAGAAAGGAGCACAAGTGAAGTGGGACCTTGTGGGACACTAGCAAACACAAACGCAAAATACAGCCGCCTTCCCTGCCACCAATCCAGCCAGTAAGACCATCTTAGTAATCAATCCATACCCAGTTTAGAATTAATAAATGACGCAGAAACAAAAGAGGATCGTTGCAAAATGATTATGCTTTGCTTCTGGTTTCTACAGCCATCGGATGGATACCAGATGAAGCCTTGTTGAAATGAGCGTGACCAGAAACAATCCAGGCGTGAAAATAACACTAACAATCGGACAGAATTGGAATGTAATGGACAGGCGTCTTAGTGACTTGTCTTCCATTGTAACACCCGGGTATGCCCCTCCTTTTTTTACCACTTTCCTCTATTTCTAATTATATTCATCTTATCTTTCAAAAGAAGGAACATTATGAGAACTTTAACCCCAATAAAACAAGGGCATTATGGTTTACATAAAATTTGAATCAGCAAGTATGTTGAGAGATAGCAATTATCCATCTACCGCTATTCCAGAAAATTAAGTCTGAATCTTATGACTCAACGACTAAACATGTAAAACTATAAAGAATCGTAGCATGAATCCTGCCAGCATAAGTTTGATGCTTAGGTTGTAGAATGTTCATCTTTCTCAATAAAATTTCTGCCGGGCAAGCCGAAAGAGTTGTATTCACAACTTCCATCCTATAATTTACTGTCATACAAGAAAACAGGTGGCCCAGCGAAGAGGCAATCATCTTGCCATCGTACCTTGATTAACTTTGTTTGCATAGACCTACAAGATAAATGTGAACCAAAACAGTGTAAGAAATGGCATGAAAAAGAATGGCAACCCTGACAAAGTAATTCTTAAAAACAGCAGCCACTTTTTCTTAACTAAACACACATGGCAACAAGCTCACTGTCTAACAAATCAGGAGTGACCTGCTAAAGGCAAAACATCAGAAAATTTTAAGAAAAGGCAGCTAAAGAGTAAGAGCCATTGAGTTCCATGTCTTGAGGGATTTATCTCTCGACACCTAAAAAGTTGAGCCAGCGCCTGTTAAGACAACTGGGAGTTAGTTCCTGCTTGCTTACCAAGTGATCCTGACTACTGCAGCAGCTACTCCAACAACATTGTTTAATTTAAATCAACTCTAATTGTCCGATTCATTCTTTCAGGGTTTTGCCCACTACCCATAATCTAGCAGATGATATTTATGAATAACAGAAAAAGGAATTTATGTTGATGATATCAGATTCAATGTAAAACCTTCAACTTGGGCATGCCTTGAACCTAATAAATCGATAGCAACACCACAGAGGAAGAAATGAATTACGTTTCAATATGGCATATAAAACTACAATTGTACAAGAATATATGGAGAGAGAAAAAGATCATGATCAATTGTAAATGTGTCAGTAATATCTAACCATGCAAAGATTCAAGCTAAGTTCTTGGAAACCTTGGATAATGCAGCTAGATTTCCATTCAAACTATGATAATTATCAGTGACCAACCAAATCAGAGGACTCAAAATCAAATTATGGTGTAGAAAGCAAGCTAACATAAGACAAGAAAAGATAAGTGGTAGAAGCTTTGGAAAAAAGTAAATGGTGAAGAGCTGATAATTCGTTGTTGATCTTTCCATCATCAAAAAACTATAAGTGACAATGATATTGATCATACCTGAAAGTTTATCTTGTTCACCAATAATCTCGACAAGAGCACACACCGTCTTTCATATGATGAAACCTCTTTGCATCTCGCATGATGAGTTCTCGACCTACAATCTTTGAAATGATCTTTAGTGCATTATGACAATCACCACAAACACGAAGATTCTTGATTACGCGTATAGGTGAGCGAGCAGGACTGCTAAGAAGACCATAAGCAGTTGCGAGTCTCTCACTATGAGCAAGAAGAGCTTCCTCTTTACCTTCCTGGTCTATATCATGCAAAACAAATCTTGTTTCTGGGATGTAACCAGCCTCTTTCATTTGTGATTTCAAACATCGAAGAATGGCATAGATCTTGTCATTTTCAGGATGAGATGTATCACCAGCCCGGTATTCATGGACCCTGCTCCTAACCTCTAACATGTTCTGGCTTTGTAACTTTTTTTTCTCCTTCTCCTTTTCAAGGTCCACAGCTTTCACTGGTACAAGGCCTGCCTTAGATTGTTCATTCAAACGGGAAGGTTCTAACTGTTGAACAATCTCAAAACATCGATCTCCAAGCTCCAAGTGCCCATGAGCCCTGCTAAGATTCATTAAACTTTCCCAAACATCAACAGTTGGCTCCAACGGCATACTCTCAATAAATTCAAAAGTTTCATCCAAATACCCTGCAGACCCTAGCATGTCCACAATGCTCAAATAGTGCTCAATAGTTGGGACAAGTCTGTAATCCTTCATCATGGAATCGAAGTGTAACATTCCCTCACTGATATCACCCAAAGCACTACAAGCCGAGAAGACACCAATGAACATTTGTGCATCAGGTTTCAGTCCTGCTCGCTTGAATTTACTAAACAGATCAATTGCATCCTCCCCAAATCCATTCTTAGCAAGCCAAGTTATCATTGTATCCCAAGATGTCAAATTGTGCTCTGTCATCCTGTTAAAAACATCAAATGCAATGTCCATAGCACCACATTTTGCATACATCTCTAAGATCTTGTTATAGGTGCTGACTTTCAGAGGGGATATTGAAATCATAATGAGCCCATGAACAGATTTTGCTTCCTCTAAAGCTTTAGCATCCCCACAAACTTGCATCAGTTGCAAAAAGCGGGGCAAATCCACAGGAACATGTTGCTCCTTTAACAAATGCAGAACTTCCACAGCTTCCTTCACTTTCCCCTCCTTGCATAACTCATCCAACTCTTTGATGGTACCTCTATATGAGCTACTTTCAGGAGACACAGGTAACTTCTCCTCAGTTCCAGGATTGCTTGATGTTTGAGGAACCTCCGTCCCATTACTAATTACACTCTTGTTTAGCGGATACTGGCCAACAGTAGCATTATGTTGGAACTGTCCCATATTCAAGTTCGGCTGATACTGTCCAAAGCTTGGAGCATGCTGATAATGTCCAAGACTTCCTTCATAATGTCCGCTTTGACCACCAAGTTGATGAGGATTATGTGTATAGCTACTATTTAGGCTTCCCTGAGCATCTACGACGCCTTGTAATTTAAGTCCATGGGGGCTCTGTGTCACTTCTAAAGTTCCCTCGTGATATGGCCCATAAGGGGTTTCTTTTTGTTGGCAATTCCCATTGTTGTTCCAATCATAACAGCCAAAATTTTGATTATTTTCAGTTGGGTTCTGTAGTTCATTCATACTACTTTGGCAGTAAGTCCCATCGAAACTCTGGTGACCTTTATCTATACTATAATGCGAAGTACCATGATTTCTCACATAAAACCCACTGAAGCTGTCATTTTGACCAATTGAGTATTTCCCAGCATCATAGGAAGGGCTTTCCCCAAGACCCTCATTCTGGTTTAAGACCTTCACATTAGATTTTTGCAAAGAACCAGTGGGGCTGTGGGTGGCAGAGTAAAGCCCATTATGGTTTTGATATTGCTGATCAGAATTCTCTACGTGATACCCATTAGAGTACTGAAACTCTGATCTTTCAGCAGCAGTGCTGCAACCTCTGAAAAAGGCGAGGCCTTTGATTGAACCAGATAGCTTGGTTGAAGAGCTCAACTTTAAGGAATTGATAGTGAGGAGTAAAACTCTCCTTTTGTACATCAATCACTCAAAACCAGTACCAGCTCCTAGTCAAGTAATAACGGATTTAATTGAATTGAGTGCAAGTGCACGCCTATTATAGATCAAATCCCTGCAAAGAACCAACTATTTTTTATCAGAAACCCTATAATAACTCATGGTACCTCAAACTGCCTAGGGTAAGGGGCTGGACCGAATTCAGATTTGAATCCCTTCGGATAATTCTCAATAAGCTTAATCCGTCTCATTTGAAAATTAAAGACGTTTTCTGTCCATATTTCGTACTCAAATATAAGATATCAATATAAAATCTAAAGCAATAAATACTCGATAATCACAAATTTTACTTGGGACAAGTCATCTTTTTGATGCACCATTTGTAATGGCAATAAACAAGTAATATAGGAACATATTTTTGAAAACCAATTTAATACACATGAACTTCACTATCTTGACTCACCCACGCGACCGCTTTCCAGAGACAGGAACTTCATACCGCGCACTTCCGCAGACTAAAGAAGAAAACCTCCACAAATGACGGCTCAAACTTTCCAGGAGAGAGATGAGATGGCTGAGAACACGGGAGACTTGGAAACAGAGGGCTGCGGCTGCAGAGAAAGACTCAGCAAGCAAAGCAACAAAAACCAAAACTTATTCAAACGACGTCGTTCAATTCATCTTAATAAAACCGCTCAGTATTCATTGTTTGCTTGTGTGTGGAATTTATTGCAGTGGGCTGACCCATATCTTCTATTCCATTAGGTTAGAGACCAAACCCGTACAACTTGCAGGCCCTATGACTAATATTTGGAAATCAGTACAGTACTGACTTCTGATTTTTAGTTCTCTAGTCTCATACTCGGTACTAACTTAAATTTGACAAGTACACATAATATTATGAATACCGTATCAGATTTGATATCGGATTGAGTTCTAGTACGATATTATATTGGTATCGGTCAGTACCAGATATCCTTTCAGGTAATTTTTTTAAATTTATGAAATAGTCTTTAAAATTTTTAAAATTTGCAAAATAGTCTATTGGTATATTATATAGTTGTATTGTATACTTTACTAGTTTATTGTTTACATCAACCATGTTTTTAAAAATTATAATAATAAATAATAATGACAATTAATATGAAATAACAATAATTTTTAAATATTTCACATATAAATAATAACCACAATTAATATAAACAAAGACAATCATCATCATACAAATATAAAATTAAGATTAATACAAAATATTTAAAATATTACAATAATACAATTTCATCATTTTAATAAATGATATTACATCAAAAGATTCAAAACATCCAATAAAAAGAACAATAGATATTCTTACACAATTTACAAAAAAGTTGATGACTAAGAAACAATAAAGTAGAAATTAAACCTGAAACAAAAACATTACAATTACATTAGATATATAGAATTTAACATAAATATCAAATATAAGTAAAATTAAAAGAAGAGAAAAAACAAAAACTTGTAATTTAATAGTCAATGGGAGGATACCCCCTAGAACTGCACTGACCCCAGTGATCATTTGGTACAAAATCCTCATCATTGAAAAGAGCTTCATCATCCTTATCATTCAAATTTAATGCACCAAATGACATGTCAATGCTTTCCCATCCAAGATTATCTTCCAAATCTAAATCATTGACATCAACCAAATTGGGTTTTTCAGAAATCCAATATACCAAAAAATTAATATTATTAATGGCAATTGGATCAGTCGAACCATTTGTGTTATTAAGACTTCTAGTAAACAATTAAATTTAATTATTAGAAAATTATAAGAAATTATATCGAAATTAATAATGATAATAATGAAAATA
>JANIJH010000005.1:65602718-65631815 GCA_024520975.1 Erythroxylum areolatum
GATAACAAAAGTAGTGTTATAAACAAAATAAAGTGATAATTAATTTTCAACAAGTAAGAAAAAGGAAATAACTAATACTTGGAAAAAGTTTTTCTCTTTGTCGAATAGTAATCGGCATTCCAAAATCTCCATAAGACAACTTGTAAAGCTTTATTTGTGAGCTTGAAAGATCTTGCATCGCGTCAACTCTAACAATTGTTGTAATTGTTAAAAACATTCCTCTATTTACTTCAGCTTGCTTTGTAAGATCTAGTCTAAAATGACACACTAGGATTTTAAAATGCCCCAGCTGCAAATAATAGAGAAGAAAGTTGTCTTTTCCTTCTCTCATTAATGATTAAAAGATATGGTGTGTATACAGAAAGCCTATTTTTCATATTGGCCTTGATTGCTTCTGTTGCTCTCTCCATGACATCGAAAATATAACCCATTGTTGACTTTTCTTCACTATTAGCTAAGCGAAGCACCCTCACCAAAGGCTCACAAACTCGGATAACAAATTGACATAGAGGCCAAAATTCTCTATGTTTCAGTATAATATTATAAACCTCCACTCCAGCATTAGACCTAGAATGTTGAGATGCAACCCACTTATCACTTGTAAATATTTGTCTTAACTCTTTTTTCATCGAAACAAAAGACTGAAGTGATAAGAAATTTGTGGCAAATCTTGTCACAATAGAACGACACAAATTCCTACCATTGGTAAATTCCTTTCTCATCAAATTCAATACCCATGTACGATTATAAATAAACTTTGTTACCTTTTTAGCTTTCTGTATAGTCTTATCAATAATAAAAAATACCTAGGATCCTCTATATTCTCCAACATTAGGTCAATACAATGTGCAACACAAGGATTTCAAAAAATGAATTATACGTATTCTACAACCTTTTTCCTACCTCTTTATAATTGGAATCATTGTCAATCATAAACTGAACAATGTTTTCCGACTTTACTTCATTCACAAATATATCAATAGACTGAACAAAGTCTCAGTATTTCTAATAAGGGCAGATGAATCAATAGATTTCAAAAACATAGAGCTATTTAAAGAATAAACTAAAAAATTATAATAGGCTCTTGTCTCCTATTTATCCAACCATCACACATAATTGAACATCCATAAATACCCCAATTCACTCTTCTTTCAGCCAAATAATTTCTAGTTTAAAAAACAACATAACTCAAAAATTTACCTCTTAAGTCATCAATCGAAGGACCTTTGTATTTTAGACCATAAGAGGTTATTGCATCCATCATAGGTTGATAATAATAAGACTGAGAAGTATTGAATGACGAACCTGAATCATACCACCATCTAGCTACTGCCATATCGACATTGTGAGTCGCATCTCTTGATTGCATTACACTACGAATTAAAGGTTAAACTCTGAGAGTTGTTCGTAGTGCAAAGAAACTAGTCACCTGTCTTCTTCTCTTCCTCACATTAGATTATTCTGAGCTTGAGACGGAACACTACCAGTACTAGTACCACTACTGCCACTTCCACTTTCAACATTTTCAAAATCGCTACGGAAACTAAAAAATGAACTTCCATTACCAATTTCAAAATTCAATCTTTCCCTTCTATCTCTCTCATATTGATATTCATCAATCAATGTTTTCATCTGCCACTTCACATCATGACTTTCTTTTTTACAGGGTTTCATATCTCCTTTAACTCCAGCTAAATGTTTTTTTTAATTGGGTGATCCCCCCACCTTTTAAATGCTTGTTACAAAACAAGCAAGTAGTATGGTTCTTCATACCGGGAACTATACTAGCACGAGCCCAAGTAGGATCATTAAATCTTCCTAAAGTGGGTTTATCAGGAGTACTTGAACCTTTTTCCATTTATCTATACACATAAAAATAAATAACACATAATTTCAGTACACAATATACGTATCCATCTTATATAAGCTGCGTTTGGTAGACAGCCAATCAGCTATTTTTTTAGCTAATTGGTTGTCTTGGGCTGTTTGACTTTTCAAACAACCATAAAAGTAGTTTGGTGAAGAGCTTTTTCAATGGTTGTTAATACGTGGACAACTAAAACAGAAAATGCTCCTACATAGGAGCGTTTTCGTTAATAAGCTAAAATTTGTACTATTAAAAGTCAATTTCATCCTTTATGCAGTTATAGGTTAGAAATAAAATATTGTCTTTAAATGAAAATAAAAATAGAAAGAGTTGTACAAATTTTTTATAAATGATGAAACAATACAAATAAACATGACTTCTTTAAAATATAAATTCTTATAAGAATATTCAACAAAATACTAAGATATATAATATTCATACTCTTATATTTTTTTAAAGTCATGTCCTCATAAGTCATTTTACACATAAACAGCTAATACTAAATAGCTAATTTTACCAAACATCTCTAGCAAACAACTAATGCAATTCGCTGGTCAAATAAGCTATCAGTTAACAGCTGATAGAATTAGCTAACAGCTAATGCAATCAGCTGATTGCCAAACAGGGTCATAATATAACTCATTCTGTATTATTATATTACATACAATTCAATTTCATAGAACAAAATTCATTATAAGTCAAAAGCTAACAATTCAAAACATTCAACATTTATAATAAACACAAAACATATTCTAACAATCACAAAGTATTCATAATTCCATTTTCATTCATAACAATTTCCAACAATTTCTAATCCCAACAATGACAAAGTATTCATAATTCCATTTCTATTCCTAATAATTTCCAACTCCGACAATCACAAAACATACATCAACAATTTCTATTTCCAACAATAATCATCAATTTCCAATTCCAAGAATCACAAAACAATCATAATTCTATTTCCATTTCCAACAATTTCTAATTTCAATAATTACAAAACAATCATAATTTTATTTCTATTTCCTTCCATTTACAACAATTTTCATTTCCAACAATCACAAAGCAGTCATAATTCTATTTCCAACAATAACCAGCAATTTTCAATTCCAACAATCACAAAACAATCATAATTCAATTTCCATTTCCTTCCATTTAGAACAATGTCCAATTCCAACAATCACTAGTTGAAGGATATAACTTCTTTGGAAATATTTTTTTCTTATTTAAAGCTTTGAATCTTGTTTTCATTTTTAATAAACCATAATATTATATACACCATTTTATATTTTGTTCTTAAAGATATATATTGCTTCTACAATTCTTAATTGATACTAATAAATGTAAGTATAAATGGTTGGAATCTACAAGTCTACAACATATTCACAATTTGACAACAAAAAGTTCTTTTCGGATACATTTCTTACATTACTACTTTGTACTTTCACACATTACCAATTATAAATATTTATGATACCCTACACATATATATTACCAAATAATTAAAGCTCAACATCTTTTATACTCGATTAATTATTTATCCAAAACTAATACTCAAATAGGCAAATACTATCATTAACTACAATCGAATTATTATTAATTTCTAATTGCATAATTTTATACTCAACTAATTATTTACCTAAATTCAATAATCAAATATTAAAAATAAATTACCATTTCACAAATATTAAGAATGTGTCAATTGATGATTTAAGCTTTTACAATTTTACCAATTTTGATTATCAATTTTACAATTTCACATTTGATTATCAATTTTACATTTAGGTTTAAATGTTGATTATCAACTTTCAATTTTAATAATCAATTAATCAACATTGTTAAGCCTCACCACCACCTTATTTTACAATCAAAACAACCAAACACACTTAAAATACACCAACAACTCGTTCATCAGTATCACAATGACTGCTTAGATCACAAACAATATAGACTATGCATTTCATTTCCAATTTTAGTTCCAAATTTCATAAATGACAAAACCCACCATATTCAACTTCAACAATTCAATTCCATTTCCAAAATATAACATTTCCAATTCCAATTCAGATACACGCAAGACGCAACCTGTGAGCATTTAACAATTCAAATCCCAAATCTAGTATCCAACATATACAAATCCATCATCTAACACAATCAAATATGTAATGAAGTAGAAAAAAATCGAAAACAGATAAACATACACCCAAAAACAAATCACGGGGATTAGGTCTTCAGGTTGTGGTTCGAGTTGGTGACGGGTTGGTGCGGTCTGCTTGAGCTACAATGGATGGCGTGATGGTGTGGTCTACCTGAGTTGCAACGGCGACAACGTGCTGCGGTGTACAGGGCGATGACGTCTTCGGGTGTGGAGGAAGGTTGAACTGTTGAAGATGAAGACGGTGGCGTCTTCAACCAACACCAAGGGAGGAGTTGAGGTCCAAGGAGGATGAGGAAATGAGGAGACGGCAATAGCGAGAGTGAGTGTCGAGAGAGATAGGCAGGAGGTGGGTAGTTTTAGGGTTAAATTTTAAAAATTTGCAGTTGAGTCCTTCAACTTTCCGAAACTCACAATACCAACCGAAATTTTGAGTGCCGGCCGGTATCAAACAATAAATACCGATACCAACCAGTATTTACGACCGATGCCAAAGACAAGAGTACCGTTTTGTTTTTCGGCCAGTACGGAACAGTACTCATAACTGTCAGTACATGTTTGATAAATACAATTATTATATTTTAATAAATTATCAAACTAATATTTTAATTTTTTGCATATTTTAAATTATTTATTAATGTATAAAATTTTAATTAGTAATAATAATGAATAACTATAAAATTTTAATTAGTAATAATAATGAATAACTTTTTAAAAGGCATATTTGTTGAATTCAAGTTGACCGGTGCCCATTTGATACGTCATACTCATTTCATCATTAATATTATATTGATGCGAATGATGTGGGAAGACTATTGAAAAGTCAAATTTTTTTGAAGTCTTGAATTCAAATTCTTCAATAACCATTTGACACACCGTTTTATACTCATATTGGCGTTCGCAAGTGACGTGTCAAGAGTCTCCAGACTTTTCAAAAGACATTTGTTTGTGGGCATTGAATTCAAGTCCTTTAATGACTATTTGACGCATGAATTTATTTTCTGAAGCGTACTTTTTGCCGACTTGAGGCTGTTCAGTTGATTTCACAAATGACTTATATGAAAATACATTATTTATAAAAATTGAGAATATTATAATTAATATCAATTAAATTTAAAAATTCTTTCAATATAAATTATAACAATTACAAGGATTATTAAAATAATAGTCATATAATTGAGTTGTATAAATAACTAAAAAATATTTGTACCTTATAATTGGAACAAATTCCCAGCTGACGTTACACTGGAGATAGTGAATATCAAAGCAACTTCTAACATTAACACCATAAATTATGAACAACAGATACGCCAATCCGTTACGCAGGTCATTTTAATATTGAAGTCACTTATTTTAATACTTCACTTATTAGATGTCACTCCCTCTTTATCGAGAATATGTTATGAATGGTTTTTTCTAAACTAGTTATGTAATATATTTCGGTAGCTTTCCTTAAAAGAAAAAAAAACTATGGAAAAACAACGTTGCTAAATCTGGCCAGTACAGCATAAGAGGTGTTTGAACTATCCACATTGCTGCTTCGGAATTGATTTGCCAGGAAAATGAATTGATTTAGACTCGGTGTTTTATTATGTTTTATGTTTTATTTTTATCATGTAAGGGTATGGTTACATATTACTCAAATGTTGTTGTTGTATTTTTATTTTTAATTTAATAAGAATTTTGAATAATTTAACTTAATTAAATTTTTATACTTCTGCGGCGTATTATTCAATTGCCTTCCTCCAAGAACTTTAAAGTACCAGAAACTTCAGTCTCATAAAGCAGTTAATGGCACCAATTATATGGACATGAAAGATACAAATCATTATTATCATCTGATACATCGATCTGCGAGATAAAGTATATCAGAGAGACACCAACAATTATAAACAAATGAAGATAACGAATGATCGATTACGACGAATCAGTTCATCGTTATTTCCATTCTAATTGTTCCCAGTCCCATGAAAGATCCATATCGTTGTCCTTGGACATTGCCTTACTGCTACTTTCAGCTGTTTGTGAAACATTTCCCTGATCTCCAGAGGATGAACTCTCAGGTGAACTTGCTCTCTCTACAACTGGAGGCTCATGATAATGGTGACAAGAAGTTATCGTCCCATCATAACCACCGACTGGTTGAGCTCTAGTCTCCACCATCTCGGGTCCCGGTGGTCGTCTATCAAATGCTCTTAGGTTCTTCGAATTCTTGTACACTCGGCATAAACTGAATTCTTGCCTTAGCTGTACAGACAGACAGACACGTACACACATATATATGTTTAACAATATGTTGATGTGCTGTTTCTATTCTCAAGGCGTAGAAACGAGTACTAATTTGCTTGTGATCTTATAAAATAAAGCATTTTAATGCTGCTAATTTGTTGAAAAGTGCATCAAGATTTGCAGGCAGAAGAGGTTAGTTATTAGTTACAAGTATCTTTGTTCGGGTTCCCGAGAAATCAGAAAACCTAAGAGATTTGAATTAGCCTCATCTGCAAGCTGATTAACCATAATATTCTTAGAATAGCTGAAAAGGCTTTTCTAAGAACAACAATTGCTAGGGTTCCCGAGTCCAAATAAAGTTGATGATTATGCAAATAGACATCAATTAATAAGATTGAGTTTCAAAATATACCATTGTATGTGCTGCGGCAGCGGCAGCGGCAGCGGCAGCGGAAGGCGATGCTTCTCGCATGATTAATTTGTACTCGTTCATTTTCCAGTCTGTTTTTTGTCCACTAGGAGCCCTTCCCATGTAGAAAACCATGGTTCTTTTCATGCCAATTATTTGATTGTTGGAGAAAACATGAGCAGGAGAGCCCGTTGCTTTCCAGTATCCTGTAGATGTTTGTCGCCGGGGTCTGCCTCCTTTAGCTTCGCTCTCTTGTCTTGGAATGAAGAAGAACCACTGCTCAGGATCTCTATTGCGAACTTCCCCAGAAAATTCTGAACAAGCGAACACCAAATAAAATCCAACAGAAGACAATAAGCCAAATAAAGTTCACTTAAGATCGTCGTCAACTAGAAAATGGAATGAAATGATAACAAAGAGCTATCAGCTAGGAAGCTGTAGGAGAACTAGTGAAATTGAAGAATTTTTACGTGGAAGCTCCCATGGATTGAACTCATAGATATCAAGCGTAGGAATAATCCTATCTATGAGCTGGTTCAGGTCATCTCTTATGGCTTCGAGCTTGTTTCGCAGATAAAATGAAACCAGTTCTTCTTCCGTCGGATAAAAACGAAACCCAGGTGGCCAGTCCTCCATTTCAATCGGCCCTATCGCTAATTTGATTGCTCTGTGACCAGTAATATTAATAATATACCTGTTGAGACACAAGTTACACTGTCTCCTGCGGGCTTACGCATGTAGCGATCATGCTCATATATATAGGACAGGTATTTAATAAAGAGATGGGGTTGTTGGTGATCTCAACAGAGATCAGAAAAGTGGATTCTTGGGAAAGATCGCAGAGAGCGGGGAGGAAGGCACGCAAACATGGAAATCCTCAGTTTCCAACGCGTTTGTACTTAAGAAAATCCATGACCCTATTGTTAGTCACTACATGTCTACTGTAGCAGAAGTCAAAATTAGCGTTATCTGTCCGCATTGATCTCGGGCTTCTTTCTCTTCAATTTCTGTCACTTTTCAAAGTTATTTGTCTTACAATAAAGTAAACTATAAGCAAAGTTCTTCATTTTATACTAATATCTGTTTCCGAATGATTTCACACCAAATGATAATACTGCTTAGGATGTAAGCTTTAACTAGAGGACTAGTTAGTGCAGTTTATATTTAGCTTTCCTTTTCTGTTATGAGCTTTCAACCCAATTACAGATATTATATAGTAGTTTAGAGTCTTGAGATACATAGAGATAGAGTACGTAGAGAAAAAATGAACGTAAGCTAGCTAGCTAGCTAGGCCATTAGTTTATCTAATCCTGAAATCCTTGTGCCACTCAAGTTCTTGCTCACTAATTAGGTGATTAATTTTCAAATCTTCAAATCCAATAAGAGTGTAACAAGAGAACCTATAAAAGACGAATATCTAGCGTGATTAATGTGTATATGAATTAATCACAATGTGTATATGAATATCTAGCGTGGTTAATGTGTATTTGAAGGAGAAATTATGTAATTGTAGACATTGCGAAGAGGCAACCGCCTTTTTTCGATAGCATCTACTTGTATACACCCTCTTTGAAGCTACAGCAAACCTAATTAGAACTTTCCTCTTTGAAGATATGGTGCCCATTCTCTACCAGGTTATTTGTCTTTGGTATTTGATTTCTAAAGAAGGAAGATCACTACAATTTTATAAAATGATTAATACATAAATCATAATAAAGTAAGAATAATAATTATAGTTTATTTTGAAGTTTGATTATATTTTTATTATATTACCTAAATCATTTATACAATTAGCAGATATCTAACAGTTTCTATCAAAAGAGTTGAGAGAATGTTGTATCTATTACAGAAATAGTTAAGCAAGGAATACTAGCTTCATTAAATCTTAAGCTTATTTATAACAATTTATGAACATTTTAATAATTTAATGGAAATTAAATTATAATTTCAACTAAATTTTAGTTAGAATTACAAATAATTTTAATTAAATTGAAATTATGCTTAATTAAAATCTAATATCTTATATTGATTTTCATTTATTAATTATTTTATAATTAATCATTAAGTTTTTAAACTTTACAATCAAGTTCAACTTGATTAAAATATCTTTGCTCTTTTCAACCCATTCTTTATGTAGGACTCATTATGTTTCTAAATATGTTAGTAATGGATATAAATTATCACCCTAAATCATATTTAAGATTTGATAAATTAAATTTCTTTAATTTATCTTTAATTATCTAATTAAATAATTTATATCTATATATTAAGGTTGACCTCTAATTACACATCATCCAAATGTTTAAGAATGTTGAAGTGATTTTAATTATCCTTTTTGTGCATGACTTTTTTTATATAATTTAATTCTTTCATCATACAATATTTCAATTAAACATAGAGCATCAAAATTAATGTTTACTCAATTTTGAGTCTAATCATATTAATTCTTCATCATTAATTATTAATCTAATTAATGACATTTGTAAACTATTTACAAAATGTCATTTTATCTTGGCTAAAGATTTCCTTAATCAATACTAATCGAGAACAATAGAACATTTTTCCTAATTACTTTAGGGCGATAAATCTTATCTTGATCACTCAACTACCTCTATATAGTTCATGTTATATCTAATGACTATCGGCTGAACTATCTATTATTAGAATAGGTAGTAAGTAGTATCGAAATATAGCAATCTCTATATAAGATAACTTTGGAGATCTCAAGTCAAAGAATCATTTATATAATCATCACAATGAGAATTTCCATAGACATGTAAGTAATGTTTTAAATGGATTTCTCATATGGGGTCAATCAATAAACTTGTTCTATAACAAACACCTATATATTTGTTTAAATATCTTTATACATTAGCCTGTGAGATTGACTACTTCCTTCATAAGAAAAAATATATCATGTACTAGTCTTTTTACATTCTATTAATGTCTAGTCTAAAAAGAGCAATGACTATGAACAATTTAATAATAATACATAAATGCAATATTATTCTTATAATTATAATATCATTATAATTTTATTTGCAATGTATAATTATTCTATGAGCTTTATCATATATATCTAATAAGTCATTTTTTGGCGGATTAAAAGATTTTAACTATTTGATCATGTCAAACTATTGTTAATAATATTTGGTAATCAGTTGATTAAGTTGGTAGATTGAATCTAATCTGCTAATTTTCAATATACTACTATGAGGAGCAATTTTCTCTAATGACTAAAAAAATAGGGAATTAAAAGACTATTATATCCAAAATTTATTACAAATTAGTCAAAAAGATAGAGATATAAATTTGACTTAATTTATACAAAATTTAAAAAGTTGGTATTCAAAATCTTAAATATTAATTTTTAAAAAAAAATTAAATACTTTTAAATTTGTTATCTCTAATTATATTACATTAATTAGTTTTGTATAGACCCGATATTTAGGTCCTTTCGCTACAAGAAAAACGAAGCTTAGCGATGAAAATTATCGACTGAACACTGCATATTCCGTTGGAAAGCTAAGTTAGTGATGGAATTTATCGACGAACAAAGGCGTCGGAGAAACAATTGTAGGTAATAATTTGCGACTAATCACAGAATGTTCGTCGATAATTTACCAACAAAAATTTTGTGTAACCATCGATAAATATGACGATAGTTGTTTTGTGATATTTTCGATCGGTAAAGTTACCGATGAATAAGATATTTAGAATAGAATATTATTATTACATATATATTGTGTCTAATTCAATTCAATTTAATCCAAAATTAATAAGTCAAATTTAAATTAATTATTTTTATCTAAGTTTAAGTTTTAAGATATTAATATAAATAGTTTTAAAATAATTTTATTTTAATTTAATATATTAAAAATATATTTTAAAATTTTAAAAATTAAAAATTAAAAAATTATATTTCTTTAAATTAGAAATTAAATCGATATCATTTTTACAGACTCAATTTCATATTAAACTTATCGGTGCTGCATTTGAGGAAAAACTCCTGGTGTGATCTGACCTAACTCATTCTTAAGCTTATTTTTAGTGTCATTTTTAGTGATCTCTCAAGTTTTTCAGTTGGCCCTTATCAATCCAAAAAGATCTCGAGAATTTTTTAATTGAACTCATTCATCATTGAGAAGTTATATTTAGAGGGCTTTCAGTATTCTTAAGGTTTGATAAAAGATATTGAAGAAAATGATGATGTTGACTTCTTTTGATCTTTTTAAATTCTTACGAGAATGTTCAAAGAAATACTAAGATATAAATAGCTAATATTCATATCTTTAAAATTTCTTTTTTAAAAATCATATCCTTATAAATAATTTTAAATATAAACAGTTAATACTAAATAGTTAATTTTATCAAACGTCATTAAATAAACCGTTGATATTATCTGTTGATCAAATCAGCTATATTAATCCATTGTTAGCTAAAAACTGATAGAATCAACTAACAGCTAATGCAATCCGCTAATTGCTAAACTATAACAGGGCTAATGCTTTTAAACTATTTTGTCACTAAATTGTAACCTACCGATTGACTGTAAGGCATAAACTAACCGTCCACACATATATCTTAAGAGTACAATATCAATGATTTGGGTTAATTCAATTTTACAAACGAAAATCTCCGATACTTTACAGCTTGGAATAATAATTAAGAGAAAACACAAATTTATGGAAAACTTTAATGTTTGCCTTTAAAGTTAGCATCATAAATTTTCTACATAAGAATATTTTAGCGGTATATGAGCATTTTAACCAGTGCTTGCAACTCAAGTAAAGCTTTAAAAGGTCAAGGTCAAGGTCAAGGAGTTGTTAATATCAAAATTGAAGACCGATGTTACGTGAACCAAACTCGGCAATTTCCTTAATTTTTCGTGTGGTACGACTTATTAGTACTGGAACGCATCTACGAGTCAATGCAGGACCAGAACATTTGACGTCAATTGTGAAGTGCAGTTCAAGATAGGCTACAGGTGGCTACAATTTTATTACGAGTCATTAAAAGATTCTCTCTCTCTTCTTCTTCTTCTTCTTCTTCTTTTTCCCGTATCATGAAAATTGCGGGGAAATTTCTCTCCTCGTGTACCTTTTTTATGAGTTATTATGTGATTTTATAAAAATATCAATATGTATTACAATTCATGGCATATTTTAAACTATTATTTTGTTTAATCAAAACTAGTACTAATCAAGATTATAATATTAGAAAATGACTTATTTTATAAGTTAACATAAAAACCTCTACAGTCGGTTTACAATATGGCTAGTAGTAGCTGTATATATATAAATATATACACAATCAAGATGAGATTTTTCAACAAAAAGTAAATATGATAACTTGAGTTCTAAATAGTTTGTTTATGGAAATTTTAATAATCAATTAACTTGTATGTACTTTTGTATAACAAATGAAAAAAAAAACTGGTTTTATAGTTTAAGAGTTAATTTTTCAAAATACATAAGCATAAAAAATAAGAAATAGATAAAAAATTAAAGATACTTCTAGGAATTCATTGACAATTATCTATATTATAAATTTTTGTGTCAATTCAATCCAAAAATATTTTTAATTAGAAGTGTAATGAATTCTAAATTTAGAATGTGTACTTGTTCACAAACTTTTCATAATATGCAAATTTAATGTGTATTTAGTATTAAATGATTCATAAAATTAATGAAGTGTCTTTATATTATTTATGAAATTAAAGTATTTATGTTAGTAATTATAAAAATAGAATTTGTATAGTATAAAGGTTAATTGCTAAAAAGTACTACTATTAAAATACCTACACTTCTAAAAATATATTAAACTAGTCACTGAAAATAAAATAATAATCTTGGTCAAAGTATGAACATTTGGATTATATTTATTTTCCAATGTTATAGGATAAAATATTATAATCATTTTGGATAAAGATAAATTATGCTCAACTATAAATACTAATAAGAAAAATTAGGAAGATAAGAGGATTGCATGAATTTCTGATTATATTATGAAAGTGTGAATATCAAGATCATCTAAAGTGTAAATCCATTTTTCTTTTGGACTAAAATCAAATTATATAAAAATAAAATTAAATAAAAAGAAACTAGACCATGCATGGATGGATGTGATTAATTTAACATAAATTGTTTATCATTATGCTACTAGGTAAATTATAAAGAGGATGTTGTGAAATATTGCTTTTCAAGTATACGTATATATAAGAGAATAACCAATATAATTAATAATAGATTAACGGAGTTAAAATCAAGGGTAGTTTCTTTCCGTCAAGTTGGTTGAAACCATTAGTTTCACCGGGTTTACTCTTACGACATCAAACACAATAGCGTGTAGCCAAGTCCCGAAATACTAGATAATCAAAATCTAGCCATTTAAATTAAGTCAAAAGTCACTTATCATTGCAAGAAAAAGGCACAAGAGAGGTTGTTCAGATATTCCTTCTTAAATAAGTCTAATTAATGCTTAAAATGACATTATTTTGACTATTAAATATACTTGCCTAGAACAAATGAGACTAACTTAGGATCTGCACTTATTGTTCCCCACATAGGTTCTGCCCTTATCACCATAGCCCAGAGGATTGTACCTGACTTAACTAAATTGAAACTTCTAGATGGGAGAAATTTAAAACGATGGTTTGAGAAAATTCTTTTTACTTTCAGCAATACGAAATTGATTATGTAACATTTCAAGAAATTCCTAATGACAATATCGACCATAAGAAAACTAAGGATAACTGTACCGTTAGAAGAGTGTTGCTCAACTATATGATAAACCTATTGTTTGATATCTAATACAAGTACAAAATTAGTAAGGAAATTCAGGATGGTTTAGAAGTGAAATATGAGACGGATGATGCTAGTACCAAGAAATATGTAATTGTTAGGTGGTTAAAATTTACCGTTGTTGATAATAAGCCCATTATGGATCAATGACATGAAACCTAGTTGCTGAAATCCTTGCTGAAGGTATGAACATTTGTAGTTTTTGATCCCTCTGAGCCCATTCTCGATCCAATGTGGAGACAAGATATGTTCGTTATACCGTTTATGACTTGTTTAGGAATCATCAATTCATGGGCCGGTTGGAGTATTAGAGGAGGAACTATAACGAATTCAAGTATTTGGAGTTATAAAGGTGTGGTTGGAGTGTATATTGTATTTTCCGGCTTGCGCTTCTTGGCAGCTATTTGGCATTGAGTATATTGAGATCTAGAAATATTTTGTGATGAACGTACAGGAAAACCCTCTTTGGATTTACCCAAGATATTTGGAATCCATTTATTTCTCTCAGGGGTGGCTTGTTTTGGTTTTGGCGCTTTTCATTTAATCGGATTGTATGGTTCGGGAATATGGGTGTCCGATCTTTATGGACTCACCGGGAAAGTCCAAGAATGGCCCATAAATATTTGTATGGATTAGTTTTAAGATTTCTGAAGATCTTTTAGCAACTAATTTCCTCATATTTGTTCACTTCCCTTTACTACATTTGATATAAACTTAAAATTTTAATAGATTAAGTGGATTAAAATTCCATCTAACACAAGTGTTGCAATTCTTTGTATAGTGATATGCCCTAAACGCTTATGTGGAGATGGCAATTGGGTCTGAGCCTAGCCCGACTAGCCTCTCGTGTTGATCGGACCTTTGGCTCAAATTGGCCACGCCTAATCTTACTTAGCCCAAGGCCTGATAGATATTGTAAAAAATGACATCATTTTTACTGAAAAGACTTTGTTTTCATTTTTTAACTGGGCCCAGTAGAAGATGTGTCATGTCTAGGCGAGCCTAGGCCTATCCTAGCCCATTTTCATCTATACACTTATGCCATAATAAAGAAGAATGATCATTTGTTAGTTTTCTTTCAGTACCCCATGAATTAATATGCAATGATTCATTAAATAAGACAACTATATAAAGTAGTATATGTTATCATATTTTGATAAAGAATTGGAATTGATAAGTTTTGAATCATAAAAAGACTAAATTATCCATTTCCAAAAAGAACAATAATAACCATAATTATCAAATACAGAAATAGAAACCAAATTCCATATAAAAAATGTTACAACATAAGCCTATTTCAAATTCAAATAATTTACAATCCTAAATGATAACCTAAAAGTCCATATTGATCAACTTCAAATGATATTCCATCATCTACATAGATATATTTTCATGATTATGGGGTTTTTTGGCAGTTCAGGCAAATCTACATGAACACACTTATATAAGTAGTAGTACTAGAATCTAACCACCAAGTCTATTTAGATACTAAAATCAAATTGGCCCAAAAACAAAACAAGAAAAGAAGTATACCTTCCTTTGCATGCCAATCATGATATTTTTTACACTCATGTTTCTTATGAGAAGTCTTTCCATAGAAGTAGTAATCAAATTCTTTAGTTTATTGTTTTTGTTCCTTATAGCTTCTTTTGTTATTATTGCCTTTAGTTTTTTGTTTTTAACCTGCAACTTTTTTTCTCTTCTTTTTATTGCCTTTAGAGTTGGACATGAAATGAGCAATTTCAACATTCTCTTACTTCTGTCTCTCATCTTCTTACACATAATGTGAAATGAGCCTATTAAAAGTTCATTTCTCCATTTGACAGATATAACTGACTTTAAATTGATTGAATTGTGCAGAAAGAGATATCAAAACCAAATTCACAGGCAAATATTCAGATTGTTAAAATTTTAGTGCCTTTAGTTTTGAAGCAAGATGAGACATTTCTAGAATGCATTCCCTAAAGTTCAAGTTACCCTTATACTTTATGGAAACAAGATTTGCTAGAAGAGCACTTGTTTTCATCTTTTTGTTTTTGGCAAAACGCTGCTCATGTTCTTTAAGGAACAATTTGATGTCTTTCTCTTCAAACATTACGTTCTTGAATGTTCCAAAATTTCATGTTTCATAATCATAAGACTTGTGCAATTTGAGCATTCCCACTTCTCCTAGTCCCTCTTTTAATTATAGGAACTTGCATTCGTAAAAGTAAGGGGTTGCTCAATCCAAATAGTAAGGTCTAGATCCTTGTAGCTAAGAACGTTCATGACACCCTCTTTCCAAACCATAAAATTCGTGTCATTTAGCACATGCATTAATGTTAATAGATATTGTAGCAGCAAAAGTATTTACTTAATAAAGAAGAAACATAAACAAAACATCATAATCACAATTAAAATTTTAATTAAGCACAATTAATAAATTCAAATTATGGTAACCCCATCACAGGATATCTATTACAACATTGAAATTTAATCTTCAGACAAAAATATCAATTTGTAAGTCGTATCCTTTTTGTAATAATCAAATATTGATACTAAGTTCTTGTCAAATCATAAGTCTTTCTTTAAACCTACCTATAATTTACAAAGAAAGTATCACATATTTATTACCAAAAGTACATTTAAAATTTAGTCAAATAATAATTTTCTTTTGAGTTAATTATTATTATTATCAGCATGAAATTACATACATACACAACTATTTTAAATTTAAAAGTTTGTTAATCAACACAAAAATCACTACAAAAATTAATATAATCAGCGACGTTTTATTGATAAAATGTCGCGGATTGTAAAGATTTTTGTGACATTTAAACAACATCACGAAAAGTTTAAATTTTCTGTGACATTTTATAAAAAAGTTGCGAATTTATAACACTTTTCGTGATGTTTTATCAGTAAAATGTCATGGAATAGAATTCGCGACGTTTGTTGAATAAAACGTCGCTAAAGCTTTCAGCAACATTGTTTGGTTTTAAACCAAACTATAAGTCACCTTTTACATTTCCCTTTGTTCCGCCAGAAGAAAGAACTCACCATCTTCAACGGCTAACCACAAGAATCCGACGACCTACAAGCTTCAAAAGATCCCTCCCATTCCGATTCGTTGGACGCAAAGGCATGTCACCGATGATAACTACAGTGAACCTGATGACAATGGGAGGATGGTTGAGGCGGAGGAGTAGTTTGGTAAGCGAAAGAGTGGGGAGAATTTGCCGATAATTATGGCATCTAGTCTCAGGTTGAACCATATTCGGACCCGATCTGCTCCGTCTCCTTCTCCTCTTTGTTTGGTCATACCTTCCAAGATTGAGAATCATGACGGTTTTCGTAAAGAGTACCCTAACCCTAACCCTAATCCTAACCCTTGATTTCAACCAGAACATAACACAAGCAGTACCTCAAAAACTTGCTTCATTTAATTCTTGTTTTTAACACATACAGGAATGTGTAGGCTCGGTGGAGCAAGAGTCAATCTACGAGACCATAAAGGATCACGGGTTGCCCATGGGTCTATTGTCAAAGGGCATAAGGGAATTTTTCATCATCGATACTTGCGTGTTGTCAGGGATTTCGATGCAGGAGTTGCTTCTTTGGTTTCCGACGAAAGGGATTAGGGTCGACGTACCCAACTCAGGTGTTATTTATTTCGACGTTAGAGTTGTTCGTAAGTAGTTCTCGCTCTCCTTGTTTGAAACTCTAAGGGATTGTATGGTAGTTAAGGATGGAACACCATACGAGATCGAAAATGCATAGTTCATAGCTGAAGCAGTGTCCAAGGTTTAGTTAATTTTTGCATATGACTTCTTCTTTTTCTCCTTTTATAGAAACTTTGTTTAGATTTAATGGATAGCATCGTATTATCAATTATGGGTTTTGAATGTCATTTCAGATTCTAATAGGCACGGGCTTCGTAGAGTACAATTTTGAGTTTTGTAATCATAGAAATGTGTTCAAAACTTATTGTTGTATTGGTTGATTGAAAACAGGAAACTTTAGAATGGACATTTTGTATTTGTGGTGTAATTTGGAAGTTTTGATGCAGAGTCAATCTGGCAACTTCATATATGGGGTTGGTCAATAGAATAATGGGAAGGATGCTCTCTGAAGGGTCAAGATAAAATTTCTTGAGGTATCTATATCTCAATCTACTAAAGGTTTCTCCTATTCTCCTTGTAAATTTTGTTTAAGAATCTGCTTTAGCCGATAGAATATGTCCATCAAATGTGATTTGCTTTGCTTTCTTTTTCTCCTTTTTAGTACAGAATACGCAAACTAGAGGAGCCAACTTTTGTTCTTAATCAGGAGACGCATTGATACCGTTGAGAGAGATTGACATTAAGGCCACTGTAAGACTATAATTGGTGGGATTGTCTGGAGATGATAAAGTTGAGACAGGAGCATTCGGCTGATTTGATGATCCTAGGTGATTGGTATGAGAAGAATTCCGTTCACTTGTTGTATGACTATTATAAAATAGGGGTGCCATAGTCAATCACTTTTTGTAGTATTTAGATTTATGAGAGAGATCATAAATTCATCTCATCAAAATTTCAAGAATAAAAGTCTTCTTCCTTAAAACTTTTATCAATGATTTGTAGCATGGTATAGATTTACAATGATGCTGAAGCAAATAGTGGTGAATCTTCGATTTATTTGCATCTAACCATTTCTTTATGGAATTTGTATTGCATTATTAGGCCAGATGTGAGCCTCAATGGAGCATACAATGCAGAGAATTTAAGCAGAGGATGTGATTAATGAGTGCTGTAAATTTATGATTAGTTATCTCTCATTCTGATTCTTGGTATGATTAATCTCAGAGTTTTTTCTACCTGTTATTTCTATCAGAAAGTTATGCATTTCTACCATAGGCAATAGAACCAGTTACTTGACTGGTTGAAGTGAGAATTGGTTTTAATTCTATACTCCTTGTTTTCTCTCTCTCTCTCTTTTATATTTAATTTGTGATCTCACTATAGGTTGACTGCATTTTTACATAGCAGATTCCTATCTTCGTCATATGAGTTGTATGTCCTCATATACCATAGTGGAGTATGCATGCCATTTCCATTTCTTGGATGAATCTTCTCCAATTTATGGTGGTCACAGCAACAGTAAAGATTCCACAATATCCAGATGGCTTCTTAATGTCTCAGAGTTTTTGGCTCTTCCTGGAAGAGGTGTTAAATGCTTGATAGATAGAAGACAAATTCTGATGAGTTTTTTGGTGTACAATATAGGTGTTTTTTGGTGCATCAATTAAAAAAGATATTTTTTGATCCCTGGGGTAGTCATAGCCATATACTATGTCGTAAAATAGGTTGGCAATCGAAAGCTAATGATTGAAAGTGGAATTGCTGTTCCAACAACTATAGAAGATTTTGTAATTGAACTTGAAGAAAGTGCAGAAACAAGCATTCTTGTTTCATTTAATGATAACCTAGTTGGCAGTTTAGGAGTTGCAGACCGACTAAAGAGAGAAGCTGCTGTAGTCATAGAAGACCTTTGCAAAATGGGTGTCAAACCAGTTATGGTGACCGACGATAATTGGAGGACTACTCAAGCTGTTGCTAAGGAGGTTTGTAGTTTCTCTTAATACTTTTATCAAATTCAATTCATAACATAAATTTGGTATGAAGTAACGGTGGATGATTATCTAGGCATTTTGCTAATGTATAGTGCATCTTAATTGCTTAATTATGGTCCTTTCTCCTATTACTTATACCATTTATTACGAAGTGATCTCCAGCCCTTCAATGGATCATTCTTCCAGGGGAAAACATGCTATCTTAGGTTTTCTCTTTCAAAAAGTTTTACAGTTTCCCCTTGTTTCGTTAAGGTTTTGGAGCTTATTCATAGTTTCAATAGGTTTTTGTTAATATTTTACATGTGCTAGTTCTGTTGGGGTGAATACTTCCATCTTCAACTTGCATATAATTTGCGTTGGGATTAAGAGCTTTCCATGAGGAGTAGTCTCTCTCCCTCTCTTATGCAAATTTTTTCTTTTCTTTTTGGTGCCTCCATGAAGGCTTTTGTTGTTTTTTTCACTTCTTTTTGTTGTTGCACAAATTTAAACATAGCAATTTACGATTTATTTTATATGATTGCTTTACTATTTCTGTATGTTATGTGCCTTATGATTGTAGTTGCCAAGTGAAGCTGTGATTAGTCATGTACTTGAAGCTCCACAACTTCGTGAATGGATTGAAGGGTATTGTTGCTGGGAATCTTGATACTTTGCTTTCAGCTTTGGTTAGTCATATACTTGAAGCTCCACAACTGCTGTTGGTGAAGACATAGTATCAGCTTGTAGTAATCAAAAGAAGCCTAAGAAAAGTCGGACGTCTAATTCATTTAAGGAAGAAGCTTCAAACAATATCTAGTCCTTTAGTGAAGTTGTCACAGAGAGATCTCTTCTTTAATCATCTCACGACTGCAAATACTTGGCATTTGATATATTGCTACTTCTTCTCCCAAAATTACCCATAACATTTCTTTCTTATCTTATGTTTTACAAACTTGTACAGTTTCTGATGGATGTTCTTTCAAAAAAGGACTCTTGGTAGTCAGATGATAGATGAACCTTCATATTAATTAGTATATTATGACATGTTTGTGAATTGCAATTAGTGTATTTTGATATTAAATAGTATATTTTGATATTAATTAGTGTATTATGATATGTTTGTAAATTGCAATTAAATAATACATTGTCTGCAGGTATGAAATTCTTGTGATATATGAATAATTATTAAAATTAATGATATACTAAAAAAATTAAAGAATTATTAAATATATAAATTCATAAATAATATTGAATAGTTATTAAACAAATAAGATTTTAAAAAATGTATTTTAAAAAACAATTATTAAAATTAAACATTATTAAATTAATATATTTTTGAAAAAATGAAAAAATAAAATAATAATAAAATGTCGCGGAAGAAATTCTACAATGTTTCTAAAAACGTCGCGAAACGACGCGGATTGTTCAAACTTTCAATGATGTTTTTATAAACTTCACGGAATGTCAATTTTTTCCGTGACATTTTATATAAAAAGTCACAGAAATCTTTACCTACACCACATTCCGCAACATTTTTTATGACGCTTTAAAAATATTGCAAAATGCTTTGTTTTCTTGTAGTGAATATTAAACGTTTAAAAAATGTCACAAATTGTCTTGTTTTCTTGTAGTGAATATTACTTTGATAATGTATTGTTTTCATTAATCAATTTAAAATATCAAAATTTGAAAATTTAAAAATGAAAAGGACAAAATTTGAATTTAAAATTTTATTACTAAAAATCAATATTATAATTCTTCTTCGTATGGATTATTTGGAAACATTTGCTCTATTAATTAGAGATAAGGCTGTGTACTACTGAATTTCTCTATACCTTACGAGTTAGTGAGATTTCTACTTGGTAGTGTTGTTGTTGATAAAAATAATTTTAACAAAAGCCAATGTATAATAAAATTTTGGGTTAAGATAAGTGAAGAAAATGTCTTGGGTTGAAACTCTCCACTTTATCTGAAGAACACATACACAAGTATATATATTTTAATTTACATCATGTCTGGTGGCAAATAAATCATAACAATTTGAAGATCAAAGCCATCAAAGCCACATATATTCAAACGTTTTCATATGAACAGTAAACTTGTACGTCAAATCATTTATTTCAATTACGATTTTTCAACCTTATTTTATTAAATTTCATTCATATATTTATATATATGAATGAATATATATAGTAATTATTATTCAGTAAAAACCAGGCACAATTCTGAAACCACCACTCACCACCAAGAAATCAAATATTGTTAATCTAAAATTTTCAACCATTATGTCAAAGCCATCTAACTTGAAACCTACTCAAATTCCAAACATTGTTAAATTTAATATAAAATTTATAATAAGAACTTAAACCAATTAAGTCATATTATTAAGAATAAACGTGTTTGAGAAGATCTATTAGAATAATAAACTTAATTGCTTTATTGCCTCTTTTTTTTTTTACTTTTAGCTTTCTAAGAAAATCGTATAAGTTTTCTATCTTTTTTTATTCTAATAATTCTTTTGAAGATCTTAACCACTTATTTATATATAGTAATTATTATTAATTTTTCATCATAATAAAACTAGGATTTCTACACATGCAATAACTCATAATTAAATGATTTAGCTACGCTCATTAATTCCAAAAAATTGCTTTTAATCTTAAGCCAAATTTTATAATAACACATCACATATAATTATCTCTCTCTCTCTCTCACTCTCTGTAAGTTCATTGAAAAATTCCAACATGATGAACAGTTACATTAAATAAGAGAAGAAACTTGCTGGACAACGTGTTTGGTTTTGCTATATGTGGTTCTAATTACCCGGCCGGCATAGCATGTGATCACGACAGAAATTCAAGTCTCTCAGTATGTACAAGTTTTATAGATCTTTCCGACCACAAAACCACACCCGATATTAGGACTTAGAAGTGTAGTCTAAGTCAATAAAGAGTAGTCCAAGCGGCATGGAGGTGGAGAAATTAACAAGACTAGGACCACCTGCCTGGCCTGTGTAGGCCTTAGGACATAAAATGCCAAATTCAACTATTCAACACGCCTGATGAACTTCATACATCCTGATATTGCTAGTCTTTAGATGACCCGTGGAAGTTACCTCAGCATTTTCGTTCAATTCTTTATTAAAGTACACGGAAGCATATACATGTGCTCTTAGCATATAACCTGAAAGTTACTGGACATGCTTGCATAGTTATCAAGTCCTATATACCCTTTATGCCTTAGATACAAATTCATTATATTATGGTAATAATTTATGTTATATTTATTATATTAATTTTAATTTTAATTAATTATTTTATTATAATTAGTATATTTTGTAAATAATTATTAATTCATTTGATGAATTTTTATTGTTAGCGAGACAAATCATAAAAATTATTTGAAAATTGCATACCACTATTTTACAAATTTATTAATAAATAATTAAAATGTAATATTAACTTATTAATTTTATTAAAAATTTAATATATTTATCAAATTAAGTTTTTATTGAATTTTCACTTAATATTAATAAATAAGACAATTATTTTCATCTATATGATTCATATTAAAAATAGAAATAATTATTTTGATTGATTTTTTAACTATCAATCAGTAAATTGTAAACATATGGATTATAAATAATTTATTAAAAAGTAATAAATTCTCAGTTGGACTTTTGAGTCCTGCGGGTATGTGATATAAGAAAAATGACTCAACTCTTAAAATAAGTCCAATACGAAGATATAATTAAAAAAAAAAAGAATGTTAGCACCTAATTAAAATTGGCATTGAGTCTAACCGGACAATATAATAAAAATGTCAATCAACCTTCACAATGAGTTTAGTAAGCTCATACAACAACAAATTTAATTATTAGTTATTTATTAAACATATAATCAATAAATTAATTCTTAAATATAAGTTATATATAAAGTATGAGAAATTGATTTCTTAGTATTATTGAATAGTAAATTAAAAGAAAGCTCAATTTTTTATCATAAAAAACTAATAATACATAAATTAATCTTCATTATTTATTGTAAAATAATTAACATTGCATATTTAATACTTAACTTAAGTGATGATACATAAATATGATAAATTAATAAAATAATAATATTTTTTACAATATCATTCATTAGTAGTAAGAATAAATATAATTAATTTACATAATATATTAAATGAAAAACGACTTAATTTATTATCATATTTAACTAATAAATATGTTATTCATTATTAATAAAATATGAAAATATTTATTATAAATAATTCTTTGTAAATATAATTTATTTGACATAGACATGTTTTGTAAATTCTCAAATGTCTCTTGTAACATGTTTGTCCAAGCGTAAAAATGATGCAACGTGTCCGCTACGTTGATATTTCTAATAGAAAGACTAAACCCCGATGGAGCATTGGTCCCCTTTTGTTGACCATAATAGTTTTCTTTTAAATTTTTTTAAATATAAGGGACTTTTGATAAATCAGTAAAACCGTAGCATGTCTCTATTTATTTTAACTTAACTTGAATTTTTAGCTAATTTATTTAAATTTGAATTGTTTAATAGTTGCAGCTTTTTAAATTGTAACAATATACTAATAAATTTTTTAAAAATAACATAAAAATATTATAAGACAGATCTAATTGACTCATTATCAAATATGTCCCCTTTAATAAAATTAAAACTATATAAAAATGAAAATTATAATGTAATAGTGGGTTTGAAGAATAAACCTAGTAATTATTTTCAATTATTCATTTAACATGAATAATAAAATGAATTTATTTATTATGTTTTGTGATTTCATTTCATCGATATAATATTTTGACCCAAAATTAATATTCTTACTACATATCAAGTTCATTTACTACATATGATTAAATATTATTAAAATTATGTTAATAGTCAAGTGATAGAAAAATATTTTCCAAATATCTGAAATTTTCAGGTTAAATCTAAGCTCAAAGGTCTGTTATTGGGCTTGGTTTACTTTGCTTGTAGAACTACACAGCTGAATGCTATCTTTTAACATTTGGTCTCAGATGATCAAGTTAGTGATAGTTAGAGAGAGAAAGTAATATTTTAGTGAGATAACATGACTTCATTCTTAAGAATAACAACTAATTTTACAATTACTTTTTTTTTTGAAAAACTAAGCCCCTATTTGGTTCCCTTTTTATGATTTTTCGTTGTTGTTTTAGTAAAATTAGAAATAGACACTAAAAAAGTCTTGATTAAACATGTTATCATTTTTCGTTAAAATAAAAGAAAATGGCAATAATTTTATGTTTCCATAAAAAATTAGGTTGTAGTTTATTTTGAAAATAAGTTCTTTTGTGTCACACAGGTTTCTCTCACTTTGTATCGTTTTCTGCATCTTCTATCGTCTGCAATTTCTCCAAGTTTGTTTTCGTATCTATTGCTTATGTGTGTTTTCTAATATGTTGCTTGATTTGCAGTTTTTATTATTTGTGTTGAAAGATGCATAAACTACACATCCATTGCCTTCTCTTTCAATCATCTTCGTCTTCACACACTTGATACTATAGCATAATGCTCTTGCTTTCTTTCACTTCTCTTGCACTGTAGCATAATTAAAACTAATTAGTTAATTCATCAACTATTGTTTTCTTTCACTAGAGTCCCTTCCTGTCTTTCTCACCTATTGATAGTAAGCATAAAATTTAGATAGAGAAAGTTAGTATTGAGAGAGATTAGAAGGGGAGATGCATTGCTTCTATGCGTTGGAGAGAAAACTAAACTAGAAGAAACATAAAGAAAAGGAAACAGTGCTAAATGATAGTTTTGGAAGAGAACAGGGTTCTCTACCTTAAGCATAAGCTTATGCTTTTATGACATTCAAGTTCCTGTCACCTTTTCTTGGATTATGAGCTTTTGTTTACTCTTTTTCTTGGTTCTCTCTTACAATAAATTACATGTCCATATTTAAAGAGAGAGATGAGACATGAAAAAGGTTGTAACACCCACATACCCTTTAGAAGGATATGCAAATGCCTCACAAAATAAAACTAAAATATGCCAAACAATCCAAAACACTTTCAGAAACTCAAGTAAACATACATTATATATCATTAGATGTTCTTGTAAATAAAACATATTAAGCATATTGTACTATTCCAAATACATGCCATAAGTTCCAAATCCATCCTATATTAAGGTTATTACAAACCACTAAACAAAACATAAAATACAACATGTCTCATTACATTGAAATACAACTTAAACTTAAACACAAATATACATCTTCCAAAACAAAGCACATCCTTCTTTGGCCATTACGGTTGTCCCAGCCTTAGATCTTCTTATCAAACCTACACGGAGACAAAACTACCATGCTAAGAATATAGCTTAGTGGGAAATAACTAAACAGGATATAATCTGGTGATTATTTCTAACAGTCGCCTAGCATTCACATGCACTAAATCATGTCAAATCACATACAACCTTTAATTATTCAAATTAAAGAACAATCCAACATTATTTGCATCAAAACAAAATATAACATATCAAAATAGGATATACTTGCTTCAGAGAAAAACTTATAAGTATTCGAATAAAATACCATAATATCAAAACAGAACTTTAAAGTATCAGAACAGAACTTGATTGTGCCAGAACATAACTGATTATATCAGAATAGAATTTAGTTGTATCAGAATTGAACTTAGCTTATGTCAAAATTAAACACATATCAGAGCACAAAACAAGTTAGCCTGCTAATCTTTTTTACAGAAGTGGGTAAAAGGACTAGAAGAGTCTAATGTCTTTAAATCAGGGGACACTATAGTGTCGATAATTAGGGGACACCGTAGTGTCAATAATTAGGGGACATTGTAGTGTCAAGTTACAGGAGCAACTACAAACCCTTCTAGGCATGCCTATTTACCCACGACTAGGACTTAACAGTTTTAAAACAATCCATTTCAGATTTTAGAATCACAAGCAAATAATGTAGTGTATAATATATGTCTTTATTCCATTTTTCTCAAATTGAACATATTCATTCACATTTGATCAACTTAACATGCCTTATAAGTATAAACATTTGCAATAATGTACCAATAAATACATTATGTATTTACAAATTACATATAATTACATAAATTTCGAATTTACAAACAATCATATTCAATTCACATCATATAAATCCTTTGAAACACATTTTTATTCATAAGGACACATTCATCCTTGAACAAAGCATACATTTCAACGTTAGACACATTATTTGTTACCCACACATTCCTTAAGTAATTACCTCAATTAATAATTCATAACTAAGTTAACTATTACTCAATTAATCTAACATCATCTAGGTTCATTTTCAACCTCAATTAAGTCTAATTAAACCATTAATAAGTACCTTATCCTTATATAGTCTGACAATTGTCTAAAACCAACATTTTCTCTTTCCTAAGTACTTCCCATGACTGTGGGAATAAGCCTTATAAATCCCACAATCATGGCATGAGTTCACACACCCATGGCCTCTAATTTGTTTCTACAACTTGACTTTTTCACTTCCATTCGACACTCCTTCACCAAAGTCCATCAATTTTACTTCAATTCTATCTTATTCAAGCTTCAATACCTTATCAAATTCATGTCCAAACCAATTGAAAAATTATTCATTAAGCATCTCACAACCCATGATCTTTTAAGTATCAACATCTAAAGCAAAAGTATCAAATAAGTATCATGTTCTAGACCTCAATTCATCATCAATTCAATACATATTATATCCAATTCAAACATAAAATAATCCATATTATAGCATATAATCAAGTTTATCATTCCCTTACCTTCTTAAATTCAAATTTTAACTCCAAAGAACTAGCTAATCCGGTCATTCTAAGCAATCAACACACATCTAAGATCAAGGTGTCAATTTCAGCACTAACAAGATAATAACACAGAAAATAGTAGGACCTACTTCTTGATGCAGTAGCTTACAAAGATTCTAAGTGAAGTTGATCCAAAATCAAGCAAAATTCTAGAAGTCGAGAGGAAGTGAGGGGTTTCGGTGGTGAGAGTAGTGAGAAGGCAGTAGAAACACTAAATGAGCTGGAGTGATTAAGCTCTTGCTTTGCAAGGTGTCCTAACTTTGAAGGGACACATGTCCTTCCATGAGGTGACCTACATGGCAAACATAAGCGTGAGCCACTTGTCTTTTTACCATGTTGCCAAATGTCATAACTCAATTAGGCCACTTGTCACTTAACCAATGCTGTCAATTGCTAAATATCACTAGGCTTAATCATTCTAAATTTCTATGTACCAACTTGATTGCCACTTGACAATTTTCCTAATCTAAATGTACATTTTAATACCTCAATTCTCTAATAGTTGCTGTTAATTCCAAATCACTAAGTATAACCTATTAGACAAAAATTCTAAACATATGCAATTTACATTCAAATCATAGCTCAATTTTAACACCTAACACATATGTACTTTCATAAATATGTAACATTTCAACTAGGGTATAATTTGGGGCCTCACAAAGGCATTTAACTACAACACATGGGGATATTATGTTGGGAATGCTTGGAAGATGATGCCTTAGAAGTTTGGAGTACAAGAAATGGTTTTTATATCTAAGGAATAAAGTAAGAACATGTATGGAGTAGCAGAGGCAATGTTTCTTTACACTATAGTTCCATTATTAGTAAAAATTACTCAAAATGAGTAGTAAAATCATACCCCAAGAGTATTTTAGGAATGATGATGTTTACTGGATCTAGGAGTGCTTATCGTGTTCATATGGCTGATACAGAAAGTACAAAGTAGATTCTTAGTTTTGTACAGGCACAACCACTGATGTCAATTTGTCTAATGATTATAGGACTCTAGCCACTTAAGTGCAAAATTTTTCAACCAAAGGAGTTACGATCCACTGCAAACACTTATGACTGCTTGGACTTGCAGTTAAATTTTCAACATTTCACAGAGCTTAGGCCTAAGGCAAATATCAAACCTGATGTGGATATGGATACCATTAGCTTTGACAAAATATGAGTGTGTATCAAGACCTATGTCCTCGCATGACAACTTATGAAAGAATGAGCTCAGACCTAAACAAGAAATAAGGAAAAGCAACAACTAACTGACCAAAAAAAATCAGAAATTAACAAGGAAATTAAACACGTACTAGTACTCAAAATAAAGTATTCTCGATTGTAGCTAATAAGTTGTTGATGCAATAGTGTCCAAATACAATGGCCTTTTAAGAGCTATCTCATTCATTTTAATAGATATCTTTAAAGACTATATTCTACATATGTAATGATTATGATTTTGATATGTGGATCTTTCATTATTAGTTACCCTTTTTACTATGCAACACTTAGCCATGTGCAGTTGTTTATTTTCCTTCTTGATTAAAAAATGAGATAAAATGAAATCCATGTTACCAAACTTATAAGTTGGATTATAAGTTACCCTTTTTACTAAGTTGGATTATAAGTTGGATCTTTCATTATTAGTTACCCTTTTTACTATGCAACACTTAGCCATGTGCAGTTGTTTATTTTCCTTCTTGATTAAAAAATAAGATAAAATGAAATCCATGTTACCAAACTTATAAGTTGGATTATGTGTTTAGTTTCCGTAATTTAAATCTAATATAAAGAATCAAATTTATACCTTTATTTTTATTCTATCATTTCATTGCACTTGTATACAATTTAACATTTAATATGGTTTTCTCATGTTTATTTTAAACCATGTTTAGTATTTAATATTTTGTAGAAATTGTTGTGGTTGTCTCATGTTCATTTTGAACCATGTTTAGCATTTAATAAGTTGTAGAAATTGTTGTGATTGATGTCACTTATATTGTTGGACCCCGAACTTTCCTTGGAAGCTAGAACTATTAAATGAGGAATTGTTGGCGATTCTTCATATGTATAGAAAAGGAGAATTCTTGAATTTGAAATAAAGTATAAAAGATTGATTTAATCAAGTGAGAGGATCGGTAAATAGAGTATGAGTTGGATATTTTACTGAACATGCTTTAGTATTTTGATGATATTTTGAT
>JANIJH010000005.1:65652821-65671835 GCA_024520975.1 Erythroxylum areolatum
TTGCATTCATAGCATGTGATGGATGTTTTCTCATTCTTCCCTTCATCTTTACTATTCTTCTTGAAGTAGGATTCTTTATTTCCTTTAGCCTTTTTCTTCCACATGCGTATGATCTTTCTCGAGATAAAGGATAGTTCATCATCTTCCTCACCTGAAGTATGATCTGAATTACTAGAATCATCATCCTTGACTGCCTCAATCTTCAGCGCTTTTGACGATGAATTTCTCTTCCTTTGATTCTTCTAATTCTTCTGTCCAACCTTCAATGCTATGGATTTATCCCGTCTGGGCTTATCTTCAGCATCGAGTTCAACTTCATGTATCTTTAGAGATCCAAGTAATTCGTCAAGCTTTAATACGCTTAAATCCTTGACTTCTTGTACGACTATAACTTTTGGTCTCCATCTCTTCAGTAAGCTTCTTAAGATCTTTCTAACGTGATCTTGATTGTCGTACTTTCTACCGAGAGCTTTAAGTCCATTGATGATAGTTTGAAATCTTCCAAACAATTGATCGATAGACTCTTCGTCCTTCATTTTGAACAGCTCATATTGGTGTACAAGAATGCTTATCTGGGACTCCTTTACTTGATTTGTGCCTTCATGTGTGATGGATAGCGTATCCCACATCTCCTTCGCAGTATCGCATCCGTGAACTTTATCGTACTCACTTCTGCTTAGGGCACAGCTTAAGAAGAACTTGGCCTTCGAATTTAGCTAGAATCTTGCTTTTTGTTCTGCCGACCATCTGATTCGTGGAATGGCATTTCCTTCTTCATCTACCGGTGTATAAGGTTCATTTTCTATTATCTCCTAAAGATCGATATGAGTAGATTCAATGAAGAGGCACATCTTGTCTTTCCAGTAATGATAGTCTTCTCCATTGAACACTAGAGGTCTAGTTACCGAGGCACCTTCAGCTATGTATACATGTGACTCTGTCATGGATCTTTATCTACACTCTGTTACAGTAGTTCTTGGACACTGAGCTCTAATACCAATTGAAGTGAATCACACGTTAATATATGATATACAAAGTGCACAAGAATGGGGGGTTGAATTGTGTATTCGAATTTTTAAATACAATCCCCTTTTAAAAAATTTGCTTTCTCAAAATGATTGACAAACAATATTATGAAGTTATTATATCAGCAATAGAAACAAGAGTTAAGAGTTAAGAGTGAGAATCGACATAGCAATTTTATACTGGTTCACCCCAAACCGTGGGCTACGTCCATTCCTCAGAATCCTTTATGAGATTTCACTATACTTCACAAAAGTACAAGTATTCTTTTCACCGAGCCTCTTCAGGTCTCGTACAACAAGTATTCTTTTTCTCACTTAGCCTCTTCAGGCTCTCAGCTATTCTTCTTTCTTACAGAAAGATATTGCGAGCTTTGTTACAGAAAATATAGCTCTCGTGTTTTCGCACAAATACAGTATTTAGCTTTTGAATATCACTAACAAAATCACTAACTCTTTCAGTTTTCGACTTCGACTCATATTTATAGTCTCCGTCTTCAACTACTTCTTGATAACTTATTCTTTCTTCTTGATCTTTAAAGAAACAGTTATTCAGTTGAGTTCTGTAACTAATTCAAACTGATTTGATTCATCGTCTTCGATTCCTTCGTCTCATTTTCGGCTTCGCTTCGTCTCATATTGCTTCCGTCTCATTTTGCTTTTGCTTTTGTCTCATTTTCGCTCTTCTGTCTTATTTTGCTTCCGTCTCATTGTGCTTTCACTTCCGTCTCATTTTCCTTCCGCCTTATTTTTCTTTCACTTCCATCTCATTCTCCTTTTGTCTCATTTTGCTTTTGCTTTCATCTTATTTTTCTTCCGTCTCATTTTACTCTTTCGTCTCTTTTTACTTTTGCTTCCGTCTCACTTTTCTTTTGCTTCCATCTCACTTTTCTTCAGCTTCATCATTATTTGGTTTTCATCAAAATTAATCGTAAAGTCATTTTGACTTAACATAAATAATAAAATTTAATTCATAAGTTTGTTAGTCCCTTCTATCCTAATTAGGTATTGTTCATTAATGGTCTTATATTTACACTCCTCAACAAAATGCATCGTGGAACGCCGACATAAGTACCTTTTATAAGTAAATAAATATCTTATGTTTTAGTTACGTCTGTTTGAAAATTTTTAGGGAGACTTGATAAACAAGCTTCCCTTCTCAATCTTAGCATAAACAACAATGTATAAAATATTATACTAGAAACCACCTGGCATTGATCATTTGAGAATCTTTGGTTTTTTCTATTTTACTTCTAATATTATTTTAAATAAAGATAAGCTTAAAGCTCGAGTTTCCAAGACTGTGTTCATAGGCAATCCTCCTAGATAAAAAGCTTACAAAATATATGTTCTTGTTAACCATAAAACTTTTGTCTCTAAATATATGGTCTTTCATGAGAATATATTCAATTTTGTCTTTTTTCCTCCAAATGATAGTTGTACACTTTTTCCCTGTATTTTTGTTGTCTAAGAAACATTATAATGTTTACCTATTCAAGCAAATGAACCGATGATATTAGACACTAACATACCAATTCTTGAACCCATTCCTACTCACTTAAATAAGGACATCATAAATAAAGAACTTTTTGAACCTTCACTAACCAATAATATTCAATTTTGAGGTGAAAGTACTAAAAAAACCTTCTTAGATCAAAGAATTTGTCTTAAATAATGTTCAATCTCCATTGCTGCCTACTCACTTGCTCAAGCATACGCTTCTCTAACTTATCCATTGAACACTTATCCTTTTTATTAAATCATTAAAATTTTTCTTCATTATACATGTTACTTTTGACGTATATGTGTAATATTTAAGAATGATGATCTTATAATCAAGCTAAAACAAAAACGAATAGGTGTACGCCATAAATTCTGAAATGGAAGCTTTAAAGAACAACCATACCTAAGGAACTTACATATTTATCTAAAGGGAAGAAGCCATAAGATTAAAGTGGGTATATAAAGTGAAGTTCAAACTAAGTGGAATAATGGATTAATATAAGGTGAGTTTAGTAGCTAAAAGGCATAATCAAATTGAATGAGTCGACTACTCTGAAAGTTTTTAACTAATTTCAAAGTTGTTTACTATGAAAGTGTTCATGCCTACTGCTTTTACAAATTTATGGCCATAAAACCAATTAAATATCAATAATGCCTTTTAAATATAAGAAAGACCAAGCAGTTTATATAAAACCTCCAAAAGGATACACTAAAGTAAAGGATGGTTAATTTTGTAAATTCAAAAGGCATCTTATGCTTTGAAATAGGCTTTAAACTATTGAAATCAAGAAATTACATCACAACTACAAGTATATGGTTTTAAGAAATCAACAAATGGTCATTGCTTGTTTATGAAATACAATCATGGCTCTTTCTTAGACTTGATTATATATGTTATTGATGTGCTTATTATAGGATCCTCAGAAGCTAATTACACATGTGAAGGAATTTTAACAAGCTAAGTTTACTGTAAAGAACTTAGGCTATGCAAAATATTTTTTTAGGACCAAATTTTAAGATAAAAATCTAGTATTTATATTAATCAAACGAAATATGCTCTTGAAATTATACAACTTACTATATTAATTGGATTATAAGCTGTTATTATACTACTTCTAAAGGCAAAAAATTTACTACTAAAGTAGGTAATTTATTTCTTGAACTGGAAAAGCATTGATGGTTAATGAGAAGACTTCTCTACTTAGGATTCACATAACCTGACATTACTCATGTTATTTAGTAACTTAGTTAGTTTGTCCAATCACTATATGAAGCTCACTCAAATAAAACTTTATACATTCTTAAATACTTAAAAGGTTTTCCTAGGGCTTATTTCTTCCTATAGTCAATTCATTTAGCCCAACCTTGAAGATTATTATGATTTAGAGTAGGCATCTTATATAGATACAAGATGTTCACTAACTAAATATTGTCTATTCTTAGGAAGATCTCTTGTTTCCTAGAAAAAAAAGAAGAAGACAACCATAGTTTCATGCACATTCACAAAAGTCGAATATTATAGCATGGTAACATTGGTTTATGAATTATAATGGGCTACACACTTTCTATAATGCCTCAATATACCCTAATCTTCCTATTAAGCTTTAGTGTGATAACCAAGTTACCTTACATATTACTGCAAATCTTGTCTTTCATGAATGTATAAAACATCTTAAAATTGACTACCATTTAATATGGTACAACTACAAGCAAAGATATATTAAACCACATCACAGTTCTTTTAAGGAGAAACTTTTAGTCATATTTACTAAATCTCTCTTTTATCCTCAATTTTCTTCCATCTAGTTCAAGTTAGGCTTGTATGATTATGTAAGAAAATTAGGGTTGTATCAGAGCTTGCGTATAGCTAATAAATAATTGTTAATTGATTTTCCAAGAGCCAAGATCACTTAAATTTTATAACATTAACATATAAAACATTATAAAGTATGAATCATAATTTGTACCTTATTGTGAAGCTTTATCCCTTTTTTCCTTTAAATTGTTTATGAAATTGACTCATCATAATCACTGTAGCTGCATAAGTGTTAAACCTTTAATCATATCCATATAACTTAATAAGAGAACACTACAAGTGGTCTAGAGATTGGGTAACAAGCACTATTGATAATAGGTTTAGAGCTTTTAGTAATGTAGGTGAGATAAAATTCTAATTTTAATTACACTTTAATTAGAATTACAATTAGTTTAGATTAAATACCAATTGAGTCTAAATAAGATCGATATCTCATATTGGTCTTTATTTATTAAATATCTCATCTTTAATCCTATGTTTCTCAAAATTTACAATAAAGTCCAACTTGATTAAAACATTTTTCTCTTCAACTTGTTCTTTATATGTGATTCATTAGATTCTTAAACATGATGGCAATATATATAAATTATAACACTAAATTATGTTAGGATTTGATAAATCAAAACCATCTGGTTCATCTTTAGTTCTCTATTTAAATCATCCATATTCATAGATCAAGATTGGTGTTTAGCAATGACATCGTAACAACTTAAATACTTAGGAATGTTAAAATAGTTTTAACTAGCCTTCCATGCATGATTTTTTGTATAATGCAATGCTTTTATCATGTAATTTTTCAATTAGATATAGAGCTTGGAATTAATGTCTATTATATTTAATTCTAATCATATTAGTTCTTTACCATTAGTAATTGATTCTATTAATAATATTTGAAAACTATTTTCGAATTGTCATTCTACTTTGGCTAAGGATTTCTTAAATCAATACTGATTGAGAACAACAAAACATTTTCCTTAATTACTTTAAAGTGATGAATTCTATATTGATCACTTGACTACTTCTATATGCAATGACTACCGATTGAGCTACACTTGACTAGAATATGTCATAATAATATCAAAATATAACAATCCATATATGAGATATTTAAATATCTAAAGTCAAATGATCAATTATATAATAATCACAATAAGAATTTTCATTAATATACAAGTAATGTTTTAAATAGAATTCTCTTGTATTGTTAATTTAATGGATTGTTATCTAACCAAAAACCCACATGTTTATTTAAATATCTTCATACTTAAGTTAATGAGATGGATTACTTCCTTTACAAGGAAGAAGAATAATATGTGTTATTCTTTTTATAGTCTATCCCATTTCAATAGAGCAATTATTATAATTAATTTAGTGACAACATATAAATAAATTATGAATCTCTATGATCTCATCATAATTTCATTTGCAACCATTTATCGCATGCATTTTATCATACATATTGGAATATTTATAAAATAAAAAATACCTTTAAATATTTGTCATTAAACTACAACTAACTGATTGGTTGTATGTATAAACCAAAAGATTTTCATCAAGCACCAATTGGAGGGGGGTATAGAAATTAGTTGCTTACTTTTGTTAGCAATTCTTTTTGTAAGTTAGTCATCAATTATGTTAGTTACAAGTTTGTTTCAATTTGTATATACGTTATGTTTCAATTTGTATATACGTTATCTTTTGTTACTTGACTAAGCTAATTATGTTAGTATTTGAGTTGTAGAATTAATTATTTTCTTTTAATTTTTAGTCATACATAAATGATCTTGATATTACATGAAAAATGTATAGGAATTAGTTCAATAAATTTTGATTTCCTTTCTCTGAATTTGTTTGAACCGAGCCTCCATTTATCAATAATGGTTCTAATTTAAATGTGTTCGTATATGTTGATTGATGGAGACAAAGTTTTGCCATTTCTATAATAAATTGATATTTTTATTTTGTTTTTATTTCATTATTTAAAGGAAGTGTATGAATTTGGGTATATGGAAGTTTGTTAACAGTTTCCTACTGTATGCATTATGTTGATTATTGTTTCATGTTTTACAATCAATCAGTTAGATATAGTTTAGTAATAAAATAATTAAAAGGTGTTCTTTATCTTATATATATTCAGATATATATGACAAAATCCATGAGATAAATATATATATTGCAAATGAAATTATGATGAGAATATAATTATGAGATTCATACCACATTTATGTATTATCCCTAAATTGTTCCTAGTTATTATTCTATTAAGATTGAACATTAATAAAACATAAAAAAGATTAGGATACGTTATGTTTTTTCTTATGAAGGAAGTAGTCGATCTCATAGGCTAAAGTATGCAAATATTTAATCAAACAAGTGGGTGCTTATTAGAGAACAAATTTACTAAATTGACCCTATATGAGAAATCTATTTAGAGCATTATTTATGTATCTAAGGAAATTATCGTTGTGATGATTGTATAAGTGATCCTTTGACTTGAGATCTCTAAAGTTATCTTGTATAGGGATTGCTATGTTTTGATACTACTTATGACTTGTTATAGTCAAAGATAACTCAATCGATAGTCATTAGATGTAGCATGAATTATATAGAAGTAGTTGAGTGATTAATATATGATTCATCACCCTACAGTAATTAGAGATAATGTTCTATTGTTCTCGATTAGAATTGATTAGGAAATCTTTGGCCAAGATAAAATGACATTGTGTAAAATAGTTTATAACTATCATTAATTAAATCAATAACTAATGATGAATAACTATCATGATTAAACTTAACAGAGCAGACATTAATTCCATATTTGTTGTCTAACAGTAACATTATATGATGGAATTATTGAATTATATGAAAAAATCATATATGAAAAGGTTAGTCAAAACCACTTTGACAATGCTAAATATTTAGATGGTCGTAAGATATTGTTAAGCATCAATCTTGAGCTATAAATATGTTAGAAATAATCAAGATAAAACACAATCATAGAGATCATATTAAACATGATCATTTGCATATACATATAATAAACAAAAACAAATACTTGGTTTATTGTTGTAGTTCCACCGATTAAAGAACTTTTACTACCTTTCTCCTTCTACGCATAGAAGTTTTCGTTCATCATATTAGAAGATGTCTTTGTGTTTATTTTTTTTAAATGCTACACCTTAACTACCTTGGTAGTTATGTAAAGTAGAATTACCATAATACCCTTCATGGGTACCCCTCATAGGTGTATTTAATTCATTATCTCCCATTCACACATGATGGGTTTTAATCTAATTAAAATATAACAAAACTCTGCAGTGCTCATTCTTGTTCAATAACCGATGTGACCAGTATATGACGAGAGTATATTGCCACATATCTATTAGGAGTATATGACATCTCGATTAAAAAATTGATCTTAGGACTTATGTGTCATTGAGTAAACATTATATGCTATACCCTAGGTCATATCTCGCATTTGCACTTTTCTTTGATCTCATTTAGTTTCTTATGTCATGGCTGTATTTAAGTTCTCTACTAAAGAGATGATGACCATCTATGAATACTTTTCATGCGAGTCATTGATCTCAAAAAAATAAATGACCTTCCTCTGTTCTCAATTCTCTTTTGAATTAAATTTAATTTACTTTCCTAGAATTATTCCATAGGATCGCATCTTACAAGATCTTTTGGCAATAACTTAAAGTAGCAAGCCTTAAATTCATTGCTTAAGAATGAAATAAGAGTCATAAGAGTATATGACGAGGTTCTTCTCAACCTCAAGGGACTAACACAATGTAAGAGGAGATCTGGTGACTTACATTAATCCCTTTCTTTGGTTAGTTGTGCACACATGGTACGAGTCATGTGCTACAGTATTTAACCACTTCATTTAACTTAAACTTCTTCATTTAACTTGAATTCAAGAAATAGCGTATAGATAATAGTTCAAACATACTCAATGTTTAACTTGAGTTCACTTATCTACTCAAAACCTGTTCAGAACTCACATATGGCAACGTAAGACAGCTATAGTGATTAACAAATCAAGTTGAGCCAATTTTCTTGTGACATTTATAGTTTAAGTTTCTCACTCTTAATTGTCACCTAGATAATAAACTTGAAACATGCCTCATCTCTAGCGAGCATAAACACCAGAGGTGATTTTCCTTATAGAAGGGCGAATCTATAATCTGTCTCACATACTCGTGATTCATCCCAAAATATATTTATGAAAAAACACATATATTCATAAATCAAATGATACACAATGTATAATCTTCATCATACATTATATTCAAAATATGGCATTATAATGAGTGAACATACACAAAGAAATGTTTATCAGTATATTTCAATATCTACGTAGTCTTAGTGACTTTACATGCCCAATGTATACATCTTTAGAAATTGGCTTTGTCATTGGGTCTGCTATCATATCTCGCGTAGATATATATCTCATGTTCACTTCTCCTCGTGCAACTATATCTTTTACATAATTATACTTGGTATCTATGTGTTGTATCTTACAATGAAATTTGGGGTCTTTAGTATAAGCTATTGCGGCTTGACTATCACAGTTAATGATCACTAGATTAATTTTGCTTTTAATGACTCCCAAATGCACTAAGAATCGATAAAGCCACACAGCCTTTTGTGCTACAATTGAGAACGCTATAAATTTAGCTTCCATTATGGATAATGCAATATAAGATTTTTTCTTACTTTTCCATGATATTGCTTCATGGTTTAGTAAGAATACATATCCTGAGGTAGATTTTCTTTCACCTAAATCTCCTCCCCAATCTACATCTGTATACCCTTATATACGTAAATCATTGCCTTGATAGCATAATGCATAGTCCACAGTTCCCTTTAGATACCTTAATATTCTCTTTACTACTTTCCAATATGGTTGGCCTAGATTTGATTGATATTTACTCACCATCTCAACAACATAACAAATATATGGTCTTGTACACATCATTGCATACATAAGACTTCCAACTACACTAGAGTAGGGAACATTATTCATTTATCCCATTTTTATGGCGTTGACGGGCAATTTCTCTTACTAAGGCCTTCATTTTTAGCAATATGATTATCAATTGGTTTGAAATCTTGCATACGGAATCGTTCAAGAATTCTTTGAATGTACATCGCTTGTGAAAGCTATAACAATCTCTTTGAACGATCTCTTGAAATCTTGACTCCAAAAATGTATGCCGCTTCACCCATGTCTTTCATTTCAAATTTAGATGATAACCAATCTTTGATTTGCACAAGAAACACAAAGTCATTACAAGCAATCAATATATCATCCACGTATAAAGATAAAATTGCGAATTTATCTTTGGATCTCTTAATATACACACATTGGTCTTCATCGATCATTTGAAAATCATACAAAATGGTTACATTATGAAAATGAATATACCATTGTCTTGAAGATTTTTTTAGGCCATAAATTGATTTAATAACCGAAATACTTTATTTTCTTGACCTGCCTTGATGAAACCTTTAGGTTGTTCCATATAGATTTCTTCATCTAATTCTCCATTGAGAAAAGCAATTTTTACATTCATTTGATGTAATTCAAGATCCATCCTAGCTACTATAGCTAGAATAAGACGGATTGAAGTAAACTTCATAATAGGTGAAAAAGTTTTCTCGTAACCAATTCCCTCCTATTGTGTATATCCTTTTGCGACAAGGCATGCCTTATATCTTTTGACTACTATGTGGGAGTTTACGAAACTCAATGAAGGCATCTCTATCCTTCGCTACATGATTGTTTGCTCATGAGTCTGCAATCCATAAAAGATGTGATTAAGTTAGAAAATAGAACAAGAAACATTCACAGAACAAATGTTTATACTATAAAGTTGTACATTCTTGGGCTCGGTACAATCTCGAGCAAAGTGGCCCTTATTACCACAATTATAACATTTCACATATTTCATGTTCTTCTTCTTGAAGGGACGTTTTTCCTTTCCACGTTGGTTCCATTTTGCCTTCTTGGATTCATGAGGAGAGTGGTTGAATCTCCTATTATTCTTCCACTTGAGTCCACCATGATGCTTGTGCTTCTTGTTCATAGCTCCATGTGATCTAGAACTAACTGCCTATTCCTCAGAAGACATCTTTGAGGCTTCAAGATGCTATTCCTCCAAGATGAGATGCCTCGTATGATCCTCCATTGTCTTGACATTTTCATTATAACTTAGGTGCATCTTCATATGCTCCTAACTCTGAGGCAGTGAATGAATCACAACTTGCACTTGTTATTCATTAGAAAGCTCATAACCAACATCACGTAACTCACTTACCATGCTGGACATTTGCCTCAGGTGTTTTTGCATTGTATCCTCTGGACGCTTCTTATAAGTATCAAACTTAATTGTAAGTGATCTCGCTTTAGTCAACGAAGCACCTCCAAAACGAGCAGCCAATGCAGACTACATGTTCTTTGCAGTTTCAAATTTACAAAACTCTCGTATGATATCATTATCCATGCTACTCAGCAACGTGATGCATGTTAAAGAGTTCTTTTTTTCATAATTCATGTGCATCACGTTCTCTCTTATGCTTGGCCATATTGCCCTCCTCAGGAACTTCCATGGTTAGGTTTAATGGTTCAAGAGCCTCTTACTCCTCTAGCACATAATGAATTTTTATATTCCAGATTTTATAATTGTCACCATTGAGTTTCTCACCCCTATTGAGTTTAGCAACAATATTCTTTGAAGCAATAGCTATTTTTCTTTTTGTTTGCAACACTAAGTTTCTACAATAAGAAATATACATATATATATGCACATTAATGTCATATTACTGGTTCATAGAGTAAATAATTCAATCATAGAGTAAATAATTCAATCACAATTGCTTATGAAATCAAAAGTCCACTAATGTATTCAATCATCATTCATACAATAATCAAATTCTAATTACTTTACTCTAGACGAATTCCTATATGATATACATGTAAACATATTACATAAAAAAACAAGACTTTGTTCTTATAAATAAACATATTGTATTAAATGTGCTACAACCTATGAACAATCTATAGGTAACGAACCCTACGCGGAAATAAGTTCACAAGTTCGTGTGACACAGTTTGCAAAGCTTGATGTAATTACTATTTCCATTGGAAGACCTAGAGGATATAAAGTCCCAATCAACTCCCTTCTTTGCATTTCTTTAATAAATGTCATCACTAACAAACTATAAGTCTTCTCGTTAGGCATTTATTCCAAAGCATTCATAACAGTTTGCCTTGAGGTTGAGCTAATGTTGTAAGCAAAGTCATGTACTTTACTTCAACTTCTGTATAAGCTCGACAACCTCTAAACCATAATTCCTGCATCATGTTATTAACTGAAATAACATGTTGTGTTAGACCGTCTCTAGGCATTAAATACATGTTAACTAATTTTACATACATACTGCCAATACGTCTCTTCTGTGCCTCACATTGAATAAGCTTAGGTGTCTACTTAATAATAGACATTTTTCTGAAAAACAAATTTTCAGGAATCAGAAGAGTACACAAAATAACAAATTATTTTGTCTAACATATAGCGAACTCATGCTCATGTTATGGAAATAATTTAATTCTATTTGCGATTTATTGAACTATTCAAATTATGCTATTAATTTCTAATCAATTAGAAAGTTCTTTCTAATCTAATCATATTCAAATATGAATAATTCAAATAGAATTAGAAACTTATTTTTAATTTAAATTATAATTGAACTAATCAATTTACCTTGGTTTAATTAGAAACTAATTTCTAATGAAATTCCTTTCTAATTTCAACTAAACAAATTAGTTTTGATTTTAATTAGAAAAAATATGTCTAATTTTAATTCAACAAAAATAATACAATTAGAAAACTCATTTCTTATTTTGTTGATTTTAGAAACTTGTTTCTAATTTTATTTTAACTAAACAAATTAGTTCACTTGTATTAAGAAAAAATAATTTCTAATATTTTATATTAATTAGAAACTAATTTAACTAACTTAATTAATTTGTGTAAATTAGAAAACATATTTCTAATTCTTTATGTTACATTTAATTTAAAACATATATCCAAAAAACAAAAACACATTTGTTAAGCTTTTTTTTTCTTATTAACGTATATGGTTAACAATGTAACGTGGCTTTTCACAAGTAAGTATATGGCTTTTTTCACAAACCACTCTTTTGTCTTATTATACTTATTTGGTCAACAAATGCATGTTGTGAGGAAAAAAAACACATGCCTTTTGGTTGTAGTAGAGGAAGAAGAGTCTTCTTCCCTACGTTTCGCTGTCTTCGTTTTTGTTTTTGTTTTTGTTTTTGTTTTTAACTGACTTCTGAAAATAAACAACATCCTAAACCTAAAGCGAAGAAACGAAAAACGTCTTCTATTTTTAAGACCATACATAAACAAAAAACGAAACAAAAAACTAACTTTTTTTCTTAAAGTTTACTTAAGAACTGAAGACCATTTAACAATCATCTTCCCAACACTCAAGAACGAAGAAAAAAATGAAAACTGACCTTTTTGGTTTAGATTGTAAGAAACAGAATAAGTAAAAACCATAAGCATAAAACAGATGTATGATATGGCAAGAAACAACGTATCACAAAAAAAAGCTATTCGTAAAATACATGCGATTATTCACAAATCATCAATAGCGAAATTGTAGATTTACACATGCATATAACATTAAATTTTTTTACTTGGCTCTGATACCAATATTAGAAATAATCAAGATAAAACACAATCACAGAAATCATGTTAAACAGGATCATTTGCATATGTATAAAATAAACAAAAAACATACTTGGTTTATTGTTGTAGTTCCACCGATTAAAGAACTTTGACTGCCTTTCTTCTTCTACAAAAGTTTTCGTTCATTAGATTAGAAGATGTCTTTGTGATCTTTTGTTTTTTAAATGCTACACCTTAACTACCTTTGGTAGTTATGTAAAGTAGAATCACCATAATACCCCTCATGTGTGTATTTAATTCATTAAAATATAAATTGTTTAATTAGAAAATTAAAAATGAATTAAAAGAATTTAATTTTGCTAATCCTAACTATGTTTTATAGTTCTACGTTATATTCATTACTAACATATTTGAAAACCTAATGGGTTGCATACAAAGAACGAATTGAAGAGAGAAAAGATATTTTAATCAAATTGGACTTATAACGTTTTAAAAATTTTATAATTAAAAATTTCACATTGATCTTAATTTATTAAATATATTCAGAGGTGGTTGTAGCTATAGTTTTTCCATATCCAGTTCTTGTAGCTTTGCCATGCAAGAAGGTTACTACCGTTTGATCTCGTGGATATACAAAGATGCGAAATTTGGTTGTGTTAAGGATTTTTAAGTACGTCCGATGTTGTTATAGTCAAGTTGTAATTATATTATGCTGTCAAAGATAAGTAGCTTTTTCAATGGTTTGTCACAATGGCATCCCGCAGTTTACTCAAGAAAATTATGTTGCCAGATGGTGTCTACTGCTTTTTTTTTTGCCAGAGGAACAACAACTTGTACTTGATGGCTGGCTGTAATTTTCAAATGGTCATTCTGTTATATATTTATCTGTACATGAATATGGGCCGGAGGGAAATGGCATCATGAACTTTTAAGAAAGGTTTAAGTTCGCTATTGTCCGACTAAATCTCAATGTTATCACCTTTAGGATTACGTCAATTTTAATTAAACTAACTACTTTTTAATTAAAAATTATCACTGTTAAATCGGTTAAAAAAATTATTACTGATATGATCTTAACAACGCTAAAGTTTTGATGTGCAATCCGTACCATATAAGTAATTTGAGATCCAAATTAATATCATATACGTCGATAGAAGTTCATTTTGAAAATGTTAGGGTGCCTCTGACCCATAGATATCATAATGCTCTTTCTTCTATTTCAAACGTATGAATTGCAAAAAGGGTTGCGCAACAATAACATGCCTATGTTCATGGCTTAGACCCTATTCATTTAGCCGTACCCCTGTTCAAGCAATTATGCATACGTACCAACTAGACGGTTTTTTTTGTACAATGGAAATAAAAACCAAAATACAAGCTAAGCTAGTGCAACAGTCGACGGTGCATCATGCCCTGCTGGTCTCGATGTAGGAACTCCATAACGGACAGTAGTGGATCCTTGAGTATAAAAAGGCCCGGACTGGCTAGATTTGCAAGCGACACTAGGCTATCTGCACATTGGTTCCCTTCACGATAGATGTGTTGAAGCGCTACTTCCTAATCTCGTTGAATGAGCCTCCTGGTACCTGCAACCAAAAAGTTGTCATCAGAGAAAACAGGAATAGATGAGGACAGGATGTTTAGAACCTCGAGGGAGTCGACTTCAATGATGACCCGTCGGTACCCTAGGTTCCAAACGAGAGTGAGCCCCCAATGGACGCTTTGGAGTTCGATAGTGAGTGATGAACCGCTTCTAATATGGTGAATGAATCCACCGCACCAATGGTCGTGCCAGTCACGAAGCAACCCTCCAGCAGTAGCAATATTGGTACTAGGGTGCACTACTCCATCGGTATTTAACTTGACCCAGTGTTCGAGGGGTCTAGTCCAACCTACTACATTACCCGTGGGAAGACCCTGGGTCGGGAACACACAGTTCTCTGCTATCCTCGCCCATTCAATGCCTGCAGTGTAGGCAACAATTGCTCTGGTGCCGTCCTCCGGCCAGGCGAAGTTTGTTTCAAACACGTTTTTATTGCGCCAATGTCATAAGAACCAGCAGGCAACGCCAAAAAGCAAAGCCCAATCAAACTGCCTCACGTGAGAATGCTATATTAGATTAGATTTCACCCATAGCTCGACGTCCTGATGAAAAAAGTCCGAACCAAGCAATTCCGGATGAAATTTGCCCCAGAAAGTGTGAACTCTAGGGCAATCCCTCACAGCATGAAGGATGGTTTCCTCCTGACTGTAATGCGGACAGTTACCCTCCATGGTAAGGTGGTGTTTCAATCTATGATGGTTGGTCAACAGTTTTCCTATAGTCATTAACCAAAGGAAGGCCCTGATCCGTTGAGGCCCTGCCTATTTTCAAATTAACTTCCAAATTGGTTTTGGCTCTTCTATGGGCCGCCCTTCTATGGCTCCATAACCTGACGCCACTGTGAAACGGTCATGCTCTGTGGGCCCCCACTAGAAGGTGTAGGCCACGGTGTCATCAGCAGTTGTAGGATACTCCGCAATATCCAAACAAATGGAGGAAGGAAGAAACTGTTGGAACATGTGCCATGTTTAGGTGTATCAACATTCCGGATGTCCGCTACAGAAACATACAGATCTCCTTCAAGGATAGGGGTAAGGGCTATGTTGATCAGGAGACCCCAATCCTTTAACCAATTGTCCATCCAGAAACGGATTCGTTGGCTATTACAGAGCTCGTACAGAATTCGGCTAGAGTGCGGTTGATAACTGGAACCTGAGAATCAAAAGCTTTAGCAAACAGAACGAGGTCATCGGTGAAAAAAAGGTGGGACAGCTTGGGTCCTATGGGACTCAGTTGAATAGGACGCCATGAGCCTTATCCCAACCGTCAGGAGATAAGGTGGCCAAGGTGTTTCATGCACAGCACAAAGAGATAGGACGAGAGCAGATCGCCTTACCGTAAATCGCGTGAAGGGTTGAAGGGATTAGTAAGGATAACTTGCCACTGGAGACAACGTTGTCACACACTTTATAATGATCGAAACGAGGTGATCTGGGAGCTCTATGTCAGTTAGGGTATCTTGGATAAAATCCCAACGGACCTTATTATAAGCTTTTTCAAGGTCCACCTTTATAGCCAGGAACCCTACCTTCCCCTTCTTCTTTCTCATCGAATGGATGACTTCCTGGGCGATGATGATGTTGTCGGTAGTTTGACACCCAGGTATAAAGCTGCTTTAGGGAGCCTGCACCAAATGGGTCATGTTAGGTTTTAGTCGATTGACTATAACCTTAGAAATAACCTTGTAGAGCACATTGCAAAGGCTGATAGGTCGAAATTGTGCTATAGTCTTCAGGGACGGAACTTTGGGAATTAAGACCACTATGGTATGATTTAAATCTGGTTCCCAGCAATCCTGCTTGAAGACATCTTTGACGTACTCTATCACCTTTGGTCCGACCTAGTCCCATTTTTTCTGAAAGAAGAGGGCATTGAATCCATCAATGCCAGGAGCCTTAGTCGGGTTCATCTCAAAAATCGTTGTATGGATTTCAGTGGCATGGATAAGTTAGGATATAGCTTGCAAGCTGGCTTCAGAGAGAGAAGGGAAAGCTCCTAGAATCAGCCAGCAGGGCGATGGCCCATCTTCTTGAGTATACAGGTTGATAAAGAAATCTCGGGTAATCTGACGCAGTTGAGCTGGGTCCGAGGTCCAGGATCCAGTAGGGTCGAGGAGGCGTTCAATCTTTAGCTTTTTCCATTTGAAAAGGGTTAGGGTGTGGTAATACTTCGTGTTTCTGTCCCCTTTAGAAAACCAGCCACAACGGGCTTTTTGGTGCCAATATAGTTCTTCCTCGCATAAAACTTGTATTAGCTCACCACTTAAAGTATCCTCGAGGCCTCATAGACTGTTTATATTATCATTGGTCATAGCCTGTTGAATGCCTTGTAGTTTAGCTAAGAGGCATTTTTTTCCGATGGAAAATATTTCCAAAGTCGGAGTGGGTCCAGCGCCTAATGTGCGAGGAGAAAAGAGCTAAAGACTGGCTTAGTGTCTCCGCAATAGGGAGCCAATGCTTGGCTACAACGTCGGCAAAACTGGGGTGGGTTAACCAGGGGTTTTGGAAGCAAAACATTTGGGGGCCACGGATGGGCGGAGCTCGGTTATATAGGTTGGTCTATGGTCAGACCCCAGGAAGGGAAGATGGTGGTTCTCAGTTTGAGGGAAGGTGTGCAACCAAGCTGTCGAGCCAAGCATTCTGTCTAGTCGGGCTTGAACTAAACCACAACGTCACGTAAATCGGGAGCCAATAAAACCGAGATCATGAAGGCTGCTCTCATGCACCCAGTCTTGGAAGCATTTGTGCACTACCCGGGTAACCCTTGCTCCTCCACGTTTATCCGCTATCTCCAACTTTTCATCGAAGTCCCCTCTAATTAGCCAGGGTCTATGCATATTTCTGCCGACCCAATGTAAGAGTGGCCAGAGGTAAGAGCGTGAGGAGACTTGCGAGCTAGCATAAAATGCGGTAAAGTCGAAACAGGTGTCGGCATTTCAGATCGTAGTATGAATGAATTGGCGGTGAGCAAGGACAATGGAGATATAGAATTCCTCTTTCCAAAGAAGCCATATGCCTCCAGAGAATCCCTCGGCCTCAACTTGAAAGGAGCAATCATACCTTAAAGCAGTGACTATTGCTTGGGCCCTAGGGCCACTAATGCGGGTTTCCATCAATACTAGGATACCAGGGTTAAACTGCCTAATGTAATTGCGGAGAATGGCATGGAGTTTCGTCCTTCCTACTCCTTGACAATTCCAGATTAAAATGGACATAAAAACAAAACTAGATAGACACTGTACCTCCAGAGGGGGCTACTGAACCAGCTTGAGGCGTAGTCTCAAGCATCGTGTCGGAGTGTAGATTGGCCGGGGGATCGGATAGAGCCTCCCCTGTGGAGATATCGGGGGGATTGATGTGAGGCGTAACTGGATCCTCGGTCGAGTTCCGAATCTCCTTCTGGGTTTCAACTCCGTCCATTTGGTGTTGTTGCTCGGGGTCGGGCTTGTCGTCGCCTGGTATTAGCTGGCTGTCACAAACCATTTCTGTATAGGACTTGATTTCGATCGCTATATTTTTTTCTTGGAATGAAGGCTGCAATTGAACATACGAAATTTGAACTGTTTCCTGTGCCGAGCACTTTTTCCCCTGAAACTTTCCCCCCTGTAGTCTGCCATGGCCTGTCAGCCTAGATTTTAGCTCCCTTTTTAGGCTTAGACCTAGTAGATTTGGTGCCTGGGCTGGCTATTTGCCTTTTCCCAATAACGCATGTAGATCAAGCTTAGTACCCAGGTCCATGCGTGAAGGGGGAGCCTGCTCCTTTGGACCCAACGTTTCTCCTGGCGCCGTCTCATCATGAATGGACAGAATATCAAACCTTGAGCCATGCCTTTGCACCAGTCCACTGTGCTTGCCTGTTGGAGGACGTTTGGAAAGAGTCGACTGTTGGGGAGGAGCGCGGCGTTGGACCTGCATCCAAGGCCCGAAACCTCTAGGATTGTCGACCGTGTCCTCACGCACTGTATTGCCTTCCCCTGTCGCGCTAGTGGTGGTAGACGTTGGTTCCATAGCAGAAGGGTCGGCGTTGGTTCTTGGTTGTGAGGGGTGACCTGTAACATCCCGTCACCGATGGGATGGGTACAGTTCTTTGCATTCATTATTGGCATGTTCATGCATTATTATTTATGTATAATTTGATAATTTGCGCAATTATTGCACTGGCATACGTACTTACATACATGTATGACATTCTTCCGACTTGATTTGGATAAATTGGTAAATTGGAGATAATTAGGTCGAATTAGGCTTGAGAATTTAATTTGAGTTAGAAACGAGATTTAGGAGTTTGAATTATGAAATTGGGGTATACAATTATGAGTTTTCTATTTTTGAGGATTTATAG
>JANIJH010000005.1:65718713-65744359 GCA_024520975.1 Erythroxylum areolatum
GAAATCATTTATTTCCATCATTCAAAAGAAAACATTAATGGCCTATTACTTAATTATAAAACCGTAACCCACCTTGAAATCCTTGCTTAGGAATTGGTTTAAAGATGTCTTTCCTCTTGCTCCCCTTGCCTCTCTTGATCCCCTCCTTGATTTCCTTCATAAATGACAAGATTCCCATTCAATAGGAATTCAAATTAAGAACCCATAAAGTACATTAACTAAAATTGACTCTAGATTGCTTAAACCCATGTATTTCCTAAACTTCATGAACTAAAGCCCCTTCCATATACCCAAGTATAAAAATTAAACTTACCTTGAATCTTCACCAATTTATGAGTTTATTGGCACTAAAGAAAGCTCCTCCCTTCCTCTTTCTTTTTCCCTTCTTAGGCAACCCCAAATTCTCTCTTTAAGACTAAGAAAAGATGAAACCTAGCCCAAAACTCTATTTTTTTCTCAACTTCACCGAAGCCTCTCTTTCTCACTTTTGATTTTCGTATTTCACTTCTTCCTTCACCTATTCCACGTTTTTCTTCTTCTCAAGCACAAAACAGCACCTTTCCTTTTCCATTTTACTCTTAATGAATGAGAAAAGTCCACCATGCCCTTCCTTTAATGCTTTAGTGCTTTTAACCTTAAGTAAATTTTCAAAAAAAAACCCCTTTATGCATGTATTTACCACCTTTACTTCAACTAACCCATGAAATAAATTTCACTAACTTAGTCATAAATAAATAAAAAATTACTCCTAAAAAATTTCTTCTATCCAAACCTCAAAAATTATCTAAATCATGCTTAACTAAAAAAAACATTCGAGGGCCATCATAAACTTATGGGGTTTTAGTGTCCATTATATCGGACTGGGATTTCAAATTTACTTCAAGATTTTGGAAGAGTTTACAGTTAACTATGGGTACAAAGTTAAACTTCAGTACTGCATTTCATCATCAAACAGATGGATAAAGTGAAAGGACAATCAATACTGTTGAGGATATGCTTAGGGCATGTGTATTAGAGTTTCAAAGAGCATGAGATCAGTACATAGCTTTAATTGAGTTGCATATAATAACCACTATTATAGTAGTATCGGAGTGGCACTGTATGAGACATTGTATGGCAGAAAATGTCATTGACCTCTGTATTGGGGTGAAGAGGGTCTGAGAATGGTTGAAGCCCAAAACTAATACAAGATACTGTGGATAAAGTGAAATTGATCCGTAGTTGTATTAAAGTAGCACAGGATAGACAAAAGAGTTATATGGATCAGTACCGAAGCGATATGGAATACAAAGTAGGAGATAGAGTGTTTCTGAGAGTATCGCCTTAGTGAGGAGTGCTGAGGTTCGTTAAAAAGAATAAATTAAGCCCTAGGTACATTGGTCTTTATGAGATCATTGAGATGATAAGACCATTGGCATACAAGTTAACTTTACCAAATGAGATGTCTCAATTACACAATGTACTTCATGTGAGTATGCTCAAAAGATACCGATATGATCCAATGCATGTGTTACCAACTCAAGAGATTGAAATAGCTAGTAACCTGAGTTATGTTAAGGAGCCGATCAAGATAGTGAGATATCAAACAAAATAGCTGAGAAATTGAGTAATTCCATTGGTGAAAGTCCTTTGGAAGAATCACTCGAGTAAGGAAGCAACTTGGAAAATAGAGGAGCACATGAGGAGACAACACCCCCATCTGTTCAAATAATCAGGTAAGAATTTCGATGATAAAATTTCTTAAGTAGGGAAGAATTGTAACATCCCATTATCCTATGTTAAGGATTAGAACCCTAGAATATTGTACATGAGAGATTACTGAGAAGTTAAAAAGTGCATTTCATGCTCATGCATAATATATCATACACTCACATATGAATATTAATTATTGTACACATTAAAATGATTGTACATTCATTCATTGACATTTTTTAAGTATAGTTCATTTATAAATGTGATTATATTGAGAATTGTGGATTATATGTATTGAAAATTGATTTGGTGATAATAATTGTTGATCCAGAATTTTTGGTGAAATTTAGGAAATTTCTAAAATTTTGGGTATTTTTAGACTAGAAAAAATGCCAAATGACAAGGCAATTGATAAATGGTAATTGAAATAAGATTCAAATGGTAGTTAAAATTTTGATAAATGATTTTGTGATTTATTGACAAGTGTCATTGAAAATTGGAAGACAATTAGAGTAGAAATTGGAGTTGATTGGATTAGTTAAATAAAAGAACCTAGTTTAAACCTAGAGAGATTGGACATATGGCAAGTGACAAGTGTCACTTGCCAAGCCATTTCTTTATCCCACGATTCTCTTAATTACTTGGAAGACCATTAAACTGTCTTGAATCTTGCTTTCTTCTTCTTCTTCTTCGTGGCTTTCTTCTTTAACTTCTTCATGAATTTTCTCTCTAATATCCATTCAAGTTGAACCTAGCTCTCTCATCTTTCACTTGCTACTCTCACCTTGTTGTGTTCTTCATTTTCCATAAGAAAACCTAAACCTCCCAACCTCCATGATGTTGTATATGGGTTGTATGAGAAGTTAGGGCTTCTTGGTGTTCTTGAAGAGTTTCAAGATTTTGAAGCTAAATCAAGTTAGTTATGCTTTAATCATTATAGGTAGTGATAAATGAAACTAATATAATGAGTAATTTGAGATTGATGACTTGATCATGAAATTATATATGTGAATTGTGAGTGATGAAATGTGCACATAAATGTCGTGTTTCTACATATAAGATGATTAACCTTTCATAAGTTGTTGTAGAGATGAGTTTGAACTTGAAAGATCATTAAAATTGTCTAGAAGAAGTGCAGAAATTATGACTTGTAAATTGGATATTTTTGTTCTATTTTCTTGGTATATTAAGTGAATTTCTTTTATTGTTTTATAGATGAACTAACATGAGTTTAGAGCTCATAAAAAGGAGTACTATGATGTTTTGAAATGAGATAAATTAAAGGGATAGTTAGGAATGAAATGAAGGTGAAAAATAAAGTGGAACATGTGAAAAAAATTGAAGATGAATGTGTATATGAATATATTCTGTTTTGGTGTGTAATAATGTGAATGTTAGTAATTGTAATAGAGATTAAGTAGAGTGAGTTAAAAGAGAAAGAAAGGGATAGTATAGTGTCTCGAAGTGAGGAGAATTAGGATGATAGTTTATAGAAAAAGGAAAGGTGACAATGGAGTTGAATGTGTGCTGAAACATTGAAGAATGCATAGACATGATTAATGTTCTATTTATAGGGTTACGATCAACAATATTGTAACATGTGTTTTGAGGATGTTTTGAATTGGAATGGAGGTGACGATGAAGAGGAATTGAAGTAGGAATGATAAGATATGCAAGAGATGTGTTTACTAATACAGTTGGAAGGGGAAGGAGTAAGGATTTAGTATATCAGAAAATGATGGAGATATGTCTTGTTATATATATATATATAACAAGACATATCTCCATCATTTTGTATATATATATATGATTGATAAATCAAATGAGTAGAGTTTTATGGATTTTAACGCAACTAATATGGTAGTTGAAGTAGCATGTAATGAAGTTGTATAAATGAATGTGAATACTGGACAATTTGGTGTAAAATGATGTTAGTATATATGTAGAAATCGTGGGAAATGTTGTTAAATGAGATATGCTTCTTATATGTCCATTAGGAAGACTGCAGGTCCGTTAGGTTCATGTCCGTTTGTAGGGACATATGTCCACTAGGCGAACATTCTCTGGACACTTACATAATTGTGTGATTTTGACCCTTTAGACAACAAAATCTCTCTTAGAGGTCTTTATAGAAGTTGTAGAACTCGAAGTCCTCTTCGAAAGCGTTCTAGAAAAAAGTTATACATCTTGTCCCAAAATCATATATATATTATTTACTTATTAATGTTTTCCTATGAGGTATTTAGGCTTGAATGTGATCTTGAATGAGCCTAGTTGATGATGAATTGAACGATTAAAGTAAGAAAAGTGTATTAGGTATTAAGGAATGATTTAAAGATGATGTTAATTGGTTATAAAACGCGTATTAAGTAAATGTACCATGAATTGTCATTGAGCATACATTATACATACTCCATATATACATATATGCATAAATAAGTACTTACATAATTGTGCAAAGTTGTGATGTGTGTAAATGTGTATTGCATGATATAGAAGATCAATTAGAGCCACAACATCCAGATGTTGTCAACACTTTGAGGCAATAGCTATCTGAGAAAATTGTGAGTAATCTAAATGGTCTCATTATGATTATTTGTTTGTTTGAATTATATATTGAATTATTACGTGATGTGTATGTACTGATTTCGGACATTAAATGTTTGAGGCATTTTATGCATGAATAACATTGGAAGTGCTCATTGAATGTGAATTTGACTGAATATGTGATTTGTCAACTTAAATGTTGAATGTCAAACTAAGATTCGATGACAAATAAGACTGTGAATGTGATTGATTGAACACAATGATTGATTGAATATATATGTTGTATTGGATTACATAAATGCATGAAGATAAAGGCAGTTGTGACCGGAGCTGCCAACAAAAAGAGCTTAAAGCTTAGAACATGCTAAGAGCCTTTAGCTCAATATGTAAAATGAGTGATGTATTTCCAATGGATAAAGGATAATATTAATGAGCCCGGTATCTACAATAGATATGGGGCAGTGAAAAAGGCACTCAATCACAACAATAAAATAAACGAATGTGAGTCTCATGAGCATTGCATATACACTTGATGTATGTACGAATTGAAAGATTTTAATGTATTATTGAATTATGTTGAATGAAAAACGTGAAAATTGTGTACAAGGTGTTTTGTGATGATACATGATGATACTTGAAATGATATGAACTATGTGATTGCATAGATTGTTGTGTTATATGATATGAGTGATCTATCGAGGATGGTTAACTCACGGAGTTCACAGAACTGACCAAAAATTGCATATTGACTTTTCAGGTTCGAGAGAGACGATATAGCTTCTAAGCCAATTTAGAAGAGAACTAGTACTGATTTTAGATTGAAGACATGGCTCAAAGGTCGGTCAGTTGGGATCGAAGGATTTAGATAAATTTTTGTATAATTCCTCATGTATGTAGCTTGTTCTGTATGCAGAGATGTAAACTCTAATTAATTTTTAATAATGTACATATATGGATGTTGTTATAAAGCCACAATGTATATACTGTTTAAGAAATGAAATGAGGAATTTGGGCTTTAACTATGGTAATTCTTATGTTTTAATTTATGATGACATGAGTAGTAAAAGTTATGCAGTTGGTGTGTCACTTCTGTCGGGCATGTGCTCGAATGTCGGAAGAACATACGAGCATAAATGTCTGATGGGAATGGGGTGCTACACTATTCATTTTTCACTCGCAAAATTGATAAATCAATAGTCTAATTGTTGATATACGGAACACATCTAGGAAAAAGTCGATAGAATCTTCAATAAATCTGTTGCATGTATATCTTCAACAAAAACTTATCTATCTCCAATTGTTCACGTACATGTCTAATAAAACTTATCTTCTTTAGGATTATATTTCAAGGAAGATTCCTTCATTATTCAAGATGTTGGAATCCTATACAAGGTGAATCACTAATGATATACTAGATATATTATACTACAAATAATGCCAAAAATAATAAATTAGATATCTTGGACAATAACATTGAATAAAAGATGAAATTTTCATCACAAATAATTTAAAATCATTGAAAAGGAAAATCTTCAAGAAAACCCAAAAAGAGCCAAGCAAGACTGGCAATCTTTTTTTACTACACGTTGAAGATCCAAAAGCACCAATTTGGTCTGAATATTACCAGTTACCACCAATTTAGTATGACGTGATAGCATCAAAACTTCCGCTCTCCGAAACTCTTATTATCCATAAGACAAAGATGAAAAGAGAGAGTGTGTGCGTGTGTTTTCTTTAGAAAGGGAAGGGTTGAAGGGTTTAAATTAAGAACGTAAGAAAAAGAATGGCTTCTAACTAGGATTACGTTTGGGACATTCTAATAATCACGTGGTGGGTGAAATAATTTGGGTCTATGATATCGTCATCATGTTCATAAGAAAAAAAAAAACGACACTATTAGCTTTATTTTGGTAAAGATTAAGAAATAAGAAACCTTAACTTGGTAATTCTGTTGTGACTGAATGAATTCAAAGTCGAGCCTATTGAATATTAAAGAGGTGTTTGAAAATGTGTAAATTGAATTTAATACTATAATTAAATTCAATTCATATATTTGAAAATAAAAAAAATAGATGGGTTCAATTTATACATGTAATTAAAACTCATCTTTTTTATAAATTGAATTCATTCCTCTAAATATAGAAATTTAATTATATTAAAACTTGAAAAAGACATTTTAAAATAAAAAATTATTGTTTGCTTCATTCCTCTAAATATTGAAAATCAATTACATTAAAACTTGAAAAAAACATTTTAAAATAAAAAATTATTGTTTGATGTAAGTTTATAACTAAATATTTATCAAAAGCAAAGTGATTTATCAAATTCTCTGTACATCAAGTACTTCGTTTGACGGTGGTGGCAACGGGGGGACGGTAATAGGCATAAATTCAATAATATTATCAACTTTTAACATGCAAAATTAAAGAAGAAGAAGCTATTACAGTTTAATATTAAATTATCAAACTGCTATTTATGATTTAATAAAAATTGACCATTTATCACTTAATTAATTAAGTATTATACATAGATATTATAAAAGTAAATTGAACTGACTTTTTATTATTTCGATTAAACTAACTAGTTCAATTTTTAATATAGTCATATAAAAACGTCAAAATATTAAATACATTATTTGCGTTACTTAGAATTAAAATATTTATTATTAATTCATATTCTTGATATTTTATATTTAAAGCAAAGAAGTTTATAGTTTAATTCACATAGATTGCACTTATTATATTAATTTTTAAATTTGGAAAAAGAATTATCTCATAATCTTTTGAGTGCAATTAATTTAAAAAGATATTTATGAAAAAATGCATTTGTTAAGAATAATTATTCATTTTCTTAACTTATTCTAAAAATAAAGAATAATATAAAAAATTCATAGATTGCTAATTTGTTGTTTGGTGTAGACATTGCTCTTGATTTTAAAACAGGAATTTGAGAACTTCTGATTATTTTTAATATTAGAACTATTAAACATATTATTAAATTTTATGATAAAGGATATTAAAAAACACAAGCTTACTACATGTTACTATTTTAAAATTGTTTATATTAAGTTTCAGTTTAATTTTAATTATTAAATTTATTTTTAGTTAATTTTATATTTCCCCATTTTGATTTCATTAAAATATTATTCTTAAGTTATATTTTATGTTATTAATTCTTATTCATATATAGATTTAATAAAGATTCAAACCATTAACATTAAATTTATCCTCTTATATCTCCAATCCAAATTTTAAATTATAAAATAATATCTAATATATTTATGGCCGATCTTCAGAATGAGCTAGCAGGCCTCAAGTCTGAAGCCTGCCAAATCCATTGGATGGCATACTTGTAAGTAATAATTAAAAATCCTTAAATTATAAAAAGTTTGAACTATTTAATTTTTAGGTTGATTTATTTTAGTAATTTTATTATTAAAAAAATAATATTTTAAAAATTGGATCGAAAATTAAACCTATAAAATAAGACATTTAAAGTTAAAAGGGTTCAATTAATATTAGGATATTATAAAACTAGTGAGAGATTGAATAAAATTAAAGTATTTGAAAATTAATATGCATTTAATAATATCTTTTATTAATTAAACTTTAAATTCTTCAATAAATAAGAACAATCTCTTTTAATTATATTTTAATTTTTTAAACCTTTAACCTCTTGGATTGACTTTCAATTTTTAAAACATAGTTATTTTAAAACATGTACATGTCACAGACATGCTAATGTTTCCGATTATGCAAATTCCATATAATTAAACGTAAATCAGTTGTTATGCCTCTAGGCAGATATTTGCAAGACAAAAAAGGAACGATTACATTTAAAGTATACTACACGATCTCACGTTGTCAGTGGACTTAGCATCTAACGTCAAGGTAATGCTAATGCTTCAAAGCCATGTAAACTCCGTACAATTAAATATAAATCACTTATTCCCATCAATTAATTTTATTTACTAGTCAAAGTCGTCAATGAACCTCCCTTCACGACACTCCCACGCGCCGCTGCCCTTCAAAACCTCTTCTGTCTGTAACCTTTTCTCGGCGGTCACTGCGCAGCCCATAGGCGCTCTTTAGCCGACATTTATCTGTTAAAACCTCTGTGCTCTCCTTACCTTGAACAGCACACACATATTTCTTATTCCTTTGACCATGATTACTACGGTAAATTACTTGTCTGCCACGACCACCGTCACCTCCTCCTCTCCGGTTCAAAAAAGTTCTTGCTTCTTGTACAATTCAATGCTTATATTACATTTTACCCACTGATTTCTGTTCATGTTTCTTTTTTTTGGTTATTGGTCAAATTCAACAGCAGAGAAGTTCCTCGGGGCCGTTGCAGAGCTCTAGATCTCCTTCTTCGCCATCGTACCTGTCGGTTTCGGTGACCGATCCTGTGAAATTGGGAAATGGCGTACAGGCTTATATTTCCTACAGAGTCATCACCAAGGTCTTTGTACTTCATCTGACATTGGTGTTAGGGTTTTGGCGTTCATTTGATTTTGTCAATGATTTCAACTTATAACCTGGCAAGTGTAGTTGCTGAGATAATTTGTGCAAAAATGACCCTTTTTTGCAGTCAAATTTTCCGGAGTATCAAGGTACGGATAAGATTGTGATTCGGCGATATAGCGATTTCGTGTGGTTGCGGGATCGGCTTTTCGAGAGATACAAGGGAATTTTCATTCCTCCTCTTCCAGAGAAGAGTACTGTAGGTGTGATAATCTACCAAATGGCAATACTTCAACTTTATTTCATCACTGTTTGTTTTTACTTTTATTGAACCATTAACTGTACACCATTCGTATAGTTTCTGAATGGAGTAAATAACTGCATGTCAGTGTAACTGCTGAGCTAGTTTTGATTTTGTGATGTTGTGATGTTGTGAGAGATCAGTTTAGTTGTTAAGAATACGCTTGTCGATTGGCACTTTTTGGGTCTGGTTTCAATGGATAAAGTTTGATTATTGTGGAAAGGGATGATATGGGTTCAAAGCAGAGGGAGGGTACAACTTTCTCAAACCGGAGCATCTTATGTCCTTATGGTTGAAATTATTCTGAAGTTACTACTTGTCTACCTATGATGTCTGTCTATACTGTTGCTTCAGATATTAAGATTTGTCAGCGTGCTTGAGCAACTAATCATGCCACTGAGTGATGATTGCTGACTCTTGAAAACTAGTATCATTTTTTAGTGTTTGGATTGGTTGTATGTTCATTAAATCAGAAGAAGACATAACCAAATGTGAATTTAAGTCTTGTGAAACAATTTCCCTCAACTTTCAAAATATTTTTCAGTCAGCAGTGACTTATCATTATGTGGGAGGTTATGTCTCCGGTTCTTTCAATTTTAAGATTTAGTATAAAATCTTTTCATCCTTTCTACTTCAGAGAAATTCCGTTTCAGTGCTGAGTTTATTGAGATGAGGCGTCAAGCACTGGATGTATTTGTTAATCGTGTAGCTTCACACCAGGATCTTCAACAAAGTGAGGATCTGAGGACCTTTTTGCTGGCAGATGAAGAGGTAATGTTTTTAATTTTCATGGTTTGGTTATGTTCAGTATTTTTATCCGCTGTCGGAAAGGTTAACAGGATCCTTTCTTAAGGACTTTCCATGCTTGGCTGTGATGCTCTTAGACATTGCTATGTTGGAATTGTGACTATAAAGCTAAGCCAATGCTGAACTTGGTGAATTTACTTTCTTACAATGCCTCTACATCTTTATCCATTTAGGAAAAAAAATCTAATATTTGGCTTTAATGGAAAGTCTAAAAGTGATAAAATAAGAATATGTCCCTTATAGGAAGGAAAATAGTGATAATTGTAAATAAGACTAGATTGTTATATGGCTTACAATAGAGTCCTTTCCTGATTTGATAACACAGTTAGTGAACTGGATTTTATTTACTAATGAAAAAATAGAACATCAAAAACAAGTTAAGAAGTAGTTTCAAATATGATTTTATGTGCCAAGTTTTATTGCATATAAGTTGTTCCTTCAACATTCCATCTGTTGACCATCTGAGTAGATGATACGATAAACAACCATGGTAGTTTTAACGTATCTGTCAGACAATATATTAGTCATTGAATTTCCTGTTTCATCTTTTTGACTTCTGGGTCTGCATTAATGCCAACAGCATTAATGGTTACACTTTTCATAAACCACTGCCTGCGACTGCCAACTTTTCATATCTTTTGGTACAATTACTGCAGTGTTTTATGTAGAATTCAATTTAGAAGTTTACTCACATGCTTCATGAGTGAGCAGCAGAAGTGCCACCTTCAACATGAACTGGTGAACTAGGAAACTTGTTTGAGAAAGTTGATTATTTGAAGAAGGTTCACAGGCCTAATAATCAACTGCTATATTCACAATGGTTTTCATGCATTATCCTGTGCTTAGTTGATGTTTAGTTATTATCTCATTCTCAGACAATGGAGAGACTCAGGTCCCAAGATACCGGCATCTTTAAGAAGAAACCTGCTGATTTGATGCAAATTTTCAAGGTGCGAATGTGGTGTTTACAAATACTAGGCAATTTGTTATATACAATAGAATATGATAGCTGTTCTTTTCATAAATATGCTAGCTGCTTAAATGCTGAAATGATGCGTGCTAGAAATTTGTACATAATTTTGCATATCTATTTATGCGGTCAATTTGTCATCAGGTTGTTTCACTATGACATTTGAATAGCCTGGTCTAGTTGTAATCATTAACACTGTCTTACTTTATTGGTTTGTATCATTGCAACCTTTTCTGGGATAAACAAGGCAATGCTACACCTTTAAAATATGCCACTATGATTTGATTAAACATTTATTTCCGTAGAACATTTGTTGTGAGGTGGCAGATTTGATTATTAACATTTGATTGGAGAATTGTTCTCCTGCCTAAGCAAATTTAGCAGAGAGCTTTCCTCATTCCTAATTCATATTATAGTTTCCCACGCGGGCTTTCTTATGAATACATCTAGTTGTATGAGATCTGTCAAAATAATGTTATAAATATGTTGCAGGATGTGCAATCTAAAGTGACAGATGTTGTCCTTGGGAAAGAAAAACCTGTTGAGGAATCAAATCCTGAATATGAAAAGATGAGACATTACATTTTTGAGCTTGAAAACCATTTAGCTGAAGCTCAGAAGCATGCATATCGTCTTGTGAAGAGGCATAGAGGTAATAAGAGTTGACCTGTTGTTGAAGTTGTTTTCTCTCATAACACATTTCTATCATTCTATATGCTTCTTAGATGAATCCTTGTCCTCTCATGGATTTCATGTCTTGTCCAGAATTGGGACAGTCTCTGTCAGATTTTGGGAAGGCAGCCAAGCTTCTTGGCACTTGTGAGGGAGATACTCTTGGAAAGGCATTTTCAGAGGTTGGGACAAAATCAGAGATTTTATCAGTTAAACTGCAGAAAGAGGTGGCTTAAATTGCTCTTCATATTGTGTTTTTTTGCTGCATCTGTTTTCACGACTATTCAGATTCCCTGATCTGATGTTTGATGTACGTAATGGATTTCTGTTAATTTGCAAATGGATTTCTGTTAATTTACAGGCCCATCAACTCTTGATGAATTTTGAAGAACCCTTGAAAGATTATGTTCGTGCTGTGCAGTCTATAAAGGTTTGTTTAGCTTGTTCAGTGGTCACCAATTCTTTGCTTTTCCTGTTTATCTATTACTTGCTTGCCCTAGAAGCTGATTATCCCTTTCCATTATCTGAATCAGGCCACTATAGCAGAGAGGGCTAATGCCTTCAGGCATCAATGTGAACTGGCTGAAACAATTAAATTGAAGGAGATAAATCTGTATAGTCTGATCATCCTTTTCTCTTGGTTTTTGTCATGTATGCCTTTAAAGTTGCCTTTAAGGATAAGCTTGCCTTTCCTCTTGTTACCCTAGTGCTTGGTGGTATATGTATGTTGATATCCCAAACTACAACATTTATGCATGCAATTTGAATAAGTTTGATCTGGCATTTAAACATCAACTACTTTCTAGCTAATAGTCCTTGCATCATGTAAAATGATTGGTAGAATAGTGAAGATAATTCCGAATCTTTTAGTACTACTTTTCCTAGATAACATCGATTTAACTAGCCTTAACTCACTAAGCTGACTGGTTGTCTGTAGTTAATAAGGTAGAGGATGTTGACATTTGTTGTTGATGTGTTAACTGCAGTGACAAGCTCTTGTTAACACGGTCCGACAAAGTAGGAGAGGCTGAATTTGAATATAAGGAGGTAATTTACAGTATCTGAGTAGACCTTTGAACTGAAGGAGAATCACCATAACATGTCTAAATGTTTTTATTCTGGTGCAGCTGAAGGCGGAGAGTGAGGAAGCCACGAGAAGATTTGAGACAATTGTAAGGTTGATGAATGAAGAGATAGTTCGTTTTCAAGAACAGAAAACCCAGGATATGGGGATTGCATTCCATGAATTTGCCAAAGGGCAGGCACGTTTGGCAAATGGTATTGCAGATGCTTGGCGAAGTCTCCTTCCCAAGCTTGAAGCTTGTTCCTCATAATTTATGTACATTTCCAAGTTTGTTCCTCGTGAGTAGCTAAAAAGCGAAAATGTGAACAATTGCTAACTTGGATGATCTTACAATCTTGCATTCTAGGAGTCAGCATGAGGCAGGGTGTCACTGCCATTTTCGGTTGTATAAATTTGAACATGAAGAGACGAATGTATGATAAAGTCTTGGTTATCTTTCCAATTCACAATTTGCATTCTATTCTGATAGGATACGGCAATAGCAAGAGCCAAACAAGCAACCTGGGTTTCAATAGAAGAGTAGACTGTAGTCGAGAGCAACCAACAATAAAGAAATGACAGAACAGAATAATAAAGTAGAATACTTGATATTATATTGTATTGAGAATGTTGAAATTGTTGACAGAACAAAGTAAACAACAATTTGAGAGGCTGAATCTCTCCTAACACCAATTCGAGAAGGTGCAGCTCTCTAACAAACTCATTGTAATTTTCTTTCGTGTAAAAATAATACCATGCCTCCTTGCTTCCCTATCCTCTGTTACTCAATGATAACAGAATTGTCCTTCACACTTATGATAACAGAATTCTCCTTCGTATTCGTACGTAACAAACACAAGTCAGCATGCCCATAACAAACTTCTCCCTATCTTGCGTCACTGGCCCACCTTCTCTAGCCCCACGCTCCTCTTCTTGCGTCTACAATAATGCTTATGCACTGGAGGCCTATCAATACCTTCCCCCAAAAGACGAACCTTGTCCTCAAGGTTGAAAGTTGGAAACTGCTGGTTGATCAAATCAAAGGGTTCCCAGGTAGCCTCAAAACGCGGCAAGTGCTTCCAAGCAATCAATACTTCTATTCCGGAGCCTCCACTGTCGGAGCGCACATTCAGCACTGCTTTCCGGTTCCACGTTCCATTCTAAATCCGTAGTCAAAAATGGGGGTAATTCCTGGCAAGGAGTGTCAACTCCTAAAGCCGCCCGAAGTTGAGAGACATGAAATGTAGGGTGGACACTTGAAGTTTCTGGGAGTTTGAGTTTATAAGCTACAGGGCCTATTCGCTGCACCACTTCATAAGGCCCGAAATAACGAGGAGATAGCTTTTCATTCTGTTTCCGTGCCAATGACTTAGACCGATAAGGTCGAAGTTTGAGGTACACCAATTCTCCCACTGCAAATTCGACATCACGCCGCTTCAAATCAGCAGCTTTCTTCATCTTGTTTTGGGCGATCAACAAATGATCCTTCAACTCATCCAACACTCTATCTCTAGCCTGAAGTTGGTCCTCCAATTCAGAAATAGGAGTCAAGGTTGAGCCATAGCGTATTATAGGCGGGGGGTCACGACCATACATCGCCTTAAACGGAGTGCATTGGACAGTCGTATGAAAACTACTGTTATACCATAATTCAGCCCATGCAATCCACTGCTGCCAAGTCTTCGGTTTCATATTCGCAAAACATCGCAAATAAGTTTCCACGCAACGGTTTACCACTTCGAATTGGCCGTCTGATTGTGAATGATATGCAGTGCTCCGACGCAAAACAGTGCCCTGCAATCTGAAAAGTTCAGTCCAGAAATGGCTAATGAAAATTTTGTCTCGATCAGAGACAATGGACCGAGGGAATCCATGTAGGCGAACCACATTCTGCACAAAAATGTCTGCAACCTTAGCTGCCGTGAAAGGGTGTTTCAGGGGCACAAAATGATTGTATTTTGTTAGCCGATCCACCACAACCATGATAGCATTAAACCCATGTGAGATCGGAAGTCCCTCGATGAAATCCATTGAGATGTCTTCCCAAACGGCTTCCGGAATGGGCAGGGGTTGGAGCAGTCCAGCAGGGGACAAAGTGAGATACTTATTTTGTTGACAAATGGAACATTGTGTCACAAACTCCTGCACATCTTTTTTCATTCCCTCCGAAAACAATTCCGAGGCAATCCGCTTGTATGTTTTAAAAAATCCTGAATGACCCCCAAGTACACTGCTGTGGTATTCTTTCAATATAACATTAATAAGTTCCGAATCTTGGGGTAAAACTAACCTTCCCTTCCATCGCAAGTGTCCCTGTATTAAGCTCCATCCTGCCTTGGAACTCGGATCTTTCTTCAACATTTCGATAATGGCTGCACATTTGGGATCTTGCTGGACTTTTTCAGAAATTCCAGCTAAATCGAGCACCCCTGCCACTGTTATGGCCTGCAATGCCTTCTCCTTCCCTTGATCTTCATGAACATGAGACAAGGCATCAGCCACCCGATTTTGCACCCTTGGGTTGTACTGGATGTCAAACTCAAATCCCAATAGTTTAGACAGCCACTTTTGGTACTCCGTAGACACTAGCCTTTGCTCTAAAAGGAATTTAAGGCTACTTTGATCAGTCCGCACCGTGAACTTCCTCCCAAGCAAGTAATGACGCCACTTCTGAATTGCAAAGACAATCGCCATAAGCTCCCTTTCATAAACTAACTTAAATCGTGCCCTACCTGTTAAAGCTTGACTGTAGTAAGCTATAGGGTGTCTATTTTGCATTAAAACGGCCCCCAATCCAATCCCGGAAGCATCAGTTTCTAGTGTAAAGGGTTCGACAAAATTGGGTAGAGTAAGAACCGGCACCTTCATCATAGCTACTTTCAATTTCTCAAAAGCGATTGTAGCTTCTTCAGTCCATTTGAATCCATCTTTTTTCAGGAGTTGCGTGAGCGGCAAGGCTATCTTTCCATAATCTTTAACGAATCGACGGTAGTACCTGGCTAATCCCAAAAATCCACGGAGCCCTTTAAGATTCTGCAGAAATGACCAACTTGTCATGGCTTTAATTTTCTCCTGATTAGCTGCAACTCCCTCACTAGAAATTACATGCCCCAAATATTCAACCTGCTTTTTGCCAAAGTGACATTTTTTTCGGTTAGCATACAACTTATGAGTATGAAGTAGAAAAAGTACCTCCCGGAGGTGTTCCAAGTGAGCTTCCAATGAGGAGCTATACACCAGGATGTCGTCAAAGAACACTAATACATATTTTCGCAACATACTCCTGAAAATAGAGTTCATTAGGGATTGAAAAGTCACTGGCGCATTGGTTAGACCGAAAGGCATAACCAAGAACTCGTAATGCCCTTCGTGAGTTCGAAATGTTGTTTTTGGTACATCCTCCTCCTTTACACGAATCTGGTAATAACTCAATTTTAAATCCAATTTAGAGAAAAATTGCGCTCCATACAACTCGTCAAGTAACTCATCAATGGCCGGATTAGGAAACCTATCCGGAACTGTAGCCTTATTCAAGGCGCGATAATCCACACAGAATCGCCAACTACCATCCTTCTTTTTAACCAGCAATACCGAGCTTGAAAACGGGCTCCCACTCTCCTTAATAATACTGGCTGCCAGCATTTCACCAAGAAGTTTTTCAATCTTCGACTTCTGACAGTGCAGGTACCGATATGGACGCGCATTAATTGGTTCAGTGCCCTCTTTTAAGAAGATGCCATGTTCCTTCTCCCTTGTTGGTGGTAATCCCATAGGTATGTTGAACACATCTTCAAACTCATTTAAAAGAGACTGAATTGCCGGTTCCACTGCTTCCTCTGTGTGCCCTGCCTCAGCTTGCAACTGGCCCAATTCAACCCAGACTCCTTGACCTTCAGCCTGACATACTTTCCATAGGGATTTGAGGGACACGACTGACTTGCATAAAACTGGGCCACCACGTAAAAACACCTCACTACTTCCTACCTTCACTCTCATCGTGAGCTCCTGCCAATTATTACTTGTTTCCCCCAATGTTGTAAGCCATTTCATCCCTAAAATTACATCGGAACTGCCGAATTCAAGAGGTAAAAAATCCTCTACCACCACAAGTTCCTGCAATCTCACTTCCACACCTTTACACACACCTTCACCCCCCACCGTCATTCCTGTCCCCATCACTACCCCATAACCTCCTGTAGCCGATTTAGGCAAATCCAACTCCTTCACTAATCTGGTCGAAATGAAGTTGTGGGATGCGCCACTGTCTATCAACACAACTACCTCCCGGCCTTCGACTTCTCCCAACAACCGGAGTGATTTAGGTGAGGTCAATCCCACTACAGAATTTAGGGATACCTCCACAGTACCCATAGTGGGTTCCTCTCCCTCTGCTTGCGTAGAAGCCATTTCCGGAGCTTCCTCCCCATCCGAGTCATCATTAACTAACAACACCTGCAGCTGGCGGTTCTTACATATATGCCCTGGGTGGTATTTTTCGTCACATTTAAAACACAATCCCTTCTCTCTTCGTGCTTGCATCTCTGCTCCCGTGGCCCTTTTGAAAGTACCACGTGAGATCTCGTGGTTGGGTACACTGGCTGTTGATGAGGTGTAAGAATGTCTGGACATCTGGTGTGTGGTGCTATGTTGCGACGGGGTCTGGAAATTTGTGGTTCTGAGGTTTTAGTTCCCAGTGTTGGTTTTGTGGTTTGAATGAATGTGGGTAATAGGTGAACTAATGTGTGGTGTCGCTTTGGTGGACGTCCACTTTCATGGTTCTATGTTAGATAGAACTACGCTGCGGGCCTCCACTCTTTGGGTTGTATTCATGGTCTCAGCTAGCCCAGTGGGATTAAGCACAATAACTTCAGCCCGTATCTCAGGGACTAGACCGTTGATAAAAATGGCCATCAAGATCTCATCATCCAAATTTAGAGGTATGGATAAGGCCTCAAACTGCTCCCTGTATTCCTGCACTGTGTCGGTTTGTTTCAAAGATAGGAAGCGTTGATAAGGAATATTAGTTGTGCCTCCAAGAAATCTGATCAAGAGCTGATTCTTTAATTCTTCCCATGTTAAAAATTTCCTCCGTTTTTCTTCGAAACGAAGCCAAGAAAGAGCTCCGCCCTCCAAGCAAACGGCGACTGCCTCCAACTTCTGCGCCTCGGTAAGCTGATTCACTGTGAAATACCTTTCCACTCGAAACACCCATGAGTGGGGGTCCTCTCCTGAGAAGAGTGACATTTCAAGCTTCCTCGAATAATCCTTATGTTCACAACATTGGTAGGTGGGTGGGATTTGTTCAAGGTTTTTGTCATTTGTGAGTGTAGTGTTTTGGGTGGGGAGGTCATGGTGGTTGTTGGAATCGGTTGAAGGTGAGTTGTGGCCAAAGGATCCAGATTCAGCGTTAACAGGTAATCGATTAGCAAACTCAGCCAAACGTGCATCAGTTTTGGTCATGTAGGCTAGCAAGGTTTCGGTTAACTGGGACATGTGTTTGGTGATATTTTCTTCCAACCTCTTCTCCAACGCTTCAATCTTATCTGCCATTCTGGTATATGGCATGAACAACAAATCAAGATTGGTTTATGCTCTGATACCAAAATGATGGGATCCGGCAATAGCAAGAGCCAAACAAACAACCTGGGTTTCAATAGAAGAGTAGCCGAGAGCAACCAGCAATAAAGAAATAACAGAACAGAATAATAGAGTAGAATTTTTGATATTATATTGTATTGAGAATGTTGAAATTGTTGACAGAACAAAGTAAACAGCAATTTGAGAGGCTAAATCTCTCCTAACACCAATTCGAGAGGGTGCAGCTCTCCAACAAACTCATTGTAATTTTCTTTTGTGTAAAAATAATACCATGCCCCCTTGGTTCCCTATCATTTGATATATATATTACTTAATGATAACAGAATTGTCCTTCACACTCATGATAAAAGAATTCTCCTTCGTACTCGTACGTAACAAACACAAGTCAGCATGCCCATAACAAACTTCTCTCCATCTTGCGTCACTGGCCCACCTTCTCTAGCCCCACGCTCCTCTTCTTGTGTCTACAATAATGCTTATGCACTGGAGGCCTATCATATTCCCGAATTTCTTGAACTCTAGACTTTTCTTATTTAGGCTAGGCTAGTGAGTTCTGACTCAGGAAAGAAAATATCAAAAAATTGGATTGGAAAAGAATAATTGAACATCACTCTATGACGACCTGTGGGAATAAAATGATGATTCTTTAGGAGTAGAATAGAAGATCAATAAAATAGAATATGTATTATTTAGTTTGGCGTATTTATAAGAATTTCTAATGATGATGTTATTTAATGTTTAGTTTGAAAATATAAATTTGGACTTACAAAAAAATAACTAATAAAAAGTTTAAAATAGTCATTAATTTTTTTACTAATTACATTATTATTATTATTATTATTATTATTATTATTATTATTATTATTATTATTATTATTATTATTATTATTATCATTATTATTATAACTAAGTTATTATGTGAATTTTTAAGGATATTTTTGTCCAATATGTCCTTATTTTATTTCTTATCTATTTGAAATAGATAGGGGAGGATAAGTTTACTTAGTAAATTTTTGGATTATATATTTTGTATATTTTACTCAACCAAACGAGAGAATAACATATTATCAAGAATAGATCAAAAATAAAATGATGATTCCAGTCAACCAAATATCCCGTGAAATTGGATTAGCGAGCAATACGATTTTTATCCCAAAAATAAAAAAGAGCAATTTTATTTGATATTCTTGACAAAATCATGAATGGAGTACATTGTCAATTATTACTTATGTCCTATTGTTTGATTTAGGCTTCTTTTGATAGACAACCAATTTTTTAGTTGATTGGTTGTCTTAGCTATAAAAATTGTTTGGTAAGAAGCGTTTTAAACGACTAATTTATCGTAAACAGCCTAATATGAAAATGCTTATATGTTGAAGCGTTTTCATCAATAAGCTAAAATTTTAACTATTAAAAGTTTATTATATTCTTTATATAGTTATAGGTTAGAAATAAAATGTTGTCCTTAAATAAAAATAAAAATAGAAATAATTGCATAAATTTTTCATAGATGATGAAACAGTACAGGTAAACATAACTTCTTTAAAATCTAAATTTTTATAAGAATATTCAACAAAATACTAAGAGATATAATATTTATACCCTTATATTTTTTTAAAATCATCTCTTCATAAGTTATTTTACACATAAATAGTTAATATTAAACATATAATTTTACCGAATATCTCTAACAAACAACTAATACAATTTACTGGTCAAATCAACTAATAGAATCAGCTATCAATTAACAACTAATGTGATCATCTGGTTACCAAACAAAGTCTTAATAAAAATAGTGGTATTATTAATGGGTCCCTAATTAAATCCTAACGGATGAGAGTACGAATTTATTATTGGACGCAAGATTTTTTTATTCTTAACTTCAGTGTGTGTCCTCTAACCCAGTGGGTTGGTGTGGGTGACGCATACTTTCATCGCTTAACTAAGAGGTTCCAGGTTCGATCCTTGCCCTTGGGAATGCAGCGAACTCTTGGGCCAGCTGTAGCCCCCATATGGGATGTATCAGGCAGTGAAGGGGGATTAGTCACCGGCTTCGGCCCAGTAGACACCTCCTGGGAGACAAAAAAAAAAAAAGTGTGTGTCCTCTATTTCTATTTCGGTGCTATTTTAATCATTTAAATTTTGTGAATTCTATTTATTGGTGCTATTTTAATCGTCTAAATTTTGTAAATTTTATTTATTAAATAGAAAACACAATTAAGTTAGAATTATAACAGATGATCTGATTCGTACTAGTGCCCTGACGATCCACGGTGGCACCTTGTCTTGCTTTTCCCTGCCTTAGAAAATCTCAAAAGCTGGTCTCTTATCCTCTCTCTCCTCTGTCTCAGTGTGTGCAAGTAAAGAAGCTCACCTATGGCGACAAGTACAATTCGTACTATCAAGCAATTGCAACTCCTCTATTTCTATCCCACGCTCTGCACTTCACAGCTGCGTCCCACTTCCTCATCTCTGCCTGTCGTTTCCTCTTCACTCGTAAGAGACTCCAATTTTAACCTCTCTAAGCCGTGCCACTTTTACAGTCACCAAATGTATCCCACTGTAGTCGCCAAATCCTCTTCTCAGAATGACGCCATTGTGAGTGCTGACGACCAAAAAGATGGTGTGTCTTTGGGAACCATGAAACTTCCTGTGGATACTGACCTTCAGAGATTCGAGAGCTTGCTCTTCCAGGTACTCAAATAAAACCAAAGACACTAATGTTAGTATGTTTTCGGGCATGGAAAAGTGAACTCTCTTTGTTCTCCCTTCTTATATGTTTCCTTTCTGTAATTGTCTCAGTGGGCTAATAGTCTTTGCCAAGGTGCGAATCTCCCACTTCCAGTGCCATTAAAGGTCCGTTATTTTATTTTATTTTTCTTCTTCTTCGTAAATCTTGATTCAACCGGAAGATTATATAATTTGAAGTCCAATCTTCGGGAACTTAGCATAAGCAATATGAAGATCACAAGGCACAGGCTTATTCAAAACTACATATCCTTTGGCAGACAATGCCTGTTTATCTTTTTCTTATTGCTGATTGAACGCAAGTCCAAGGATGTCCAAGCTTGAATCCTCGAGAGTCTTGATTTGTATTAGATTTGTTGGATTGGTCAACATACCAGGATTTGGGTATTTTAGTTCTTGACTTGCATGTCTATAGCACTATGAGAAAAGGTCTACATTTCTAAACGAAAGACCTCTGAATTTTTTGTTAATCAAACTACTGCCATTAGGACATTAGATTATGATATACCAAAACGAACGCTTTTTGTTGATTTGCAAGTTGATGAGATTCGATAAGATATGATTTGGAATATAAGCAAATACTATCTAAATGCTCCCAATTTGTGGAATTTCTGTGCACAGGTAGATAAGATACCAGGAGGCGCCAGGTTGGGTTTCATTACAATCGGCGAAGGGAAAACAGAGGTTCTTGTGTACATAGATTGCCTGGTATTTCCTGCCTCAGGTGATTCTGCTCCAATGTTCAGAGCCATAAGAAATGGGCCCTTAAAAGATGAGCCACCACCTGGTGAAGCTAGGATTATGAGAAGCTTACTGCAAGCCCTCAAGAAGTCGGTAGAAATTACTACAGCTTGAGGTTGTCTTTTGAAATCATTTTCATACAAAGTTGAATAGCTTTTCTATGTTTCCATGTAACTAAAAACTTTATCATTGTGAGGCTTCGGTAAAGGAGTTTAAAACATTTTGGAATTTTTAGACTTTTTGATTTACCAAAAAAATATGTATCACTATCACCTTATAGACAGAAGATTTGCACATCTTGTTTCCAAATTACCATATTTGTGGGTATAAAATTGTTGTAATTGCAGTTTTGAAGATAATTTTTATCCTCGGTTATCAATTTTACCCTTGAAATGACAATTTAAGATAGGGTTGAAAATTACAGTCTTTGTGGCATTTTCTTCAGCCGTAATGCTAACCACCCAAATCTGCTGCTGCAACATTGGCGGTCAAACAATGTTTTCTTAAGGAGTTGGTTAATCCGATGGTATTATCTCTTGCTAAGGACATATTCTGGAGTGGACTCATAATGCTCTTTGTGTCATTTATTAAGCAACAAATTAGAAAAAGAACCCTTTGGTTGTGTTATGAGGCTATTATGAGCATGATATGTCATTATCTTAACAGCTTACTCATAAACGCTGAACTGACTGACACCTGCAGAAAGCATTGAGAGTCGAGGATCAAGGTATAGTATTATGCATTAACTGTAACCCCTGTTCAGTCCAACTCTCCGGCTAACTGGTTGAAGGTTGAAACAGTTTTCTCGCCCAGGACTCATCCTAAGAGGCTGAGCTTCATCAGTTTCAACTGCCAAGATGCTTTCGTAGGGATACCTATTCGGATTCCTCTTCATCTATTGTCTTCTAGCCTTGATTCTCAATATTGTTTGTTTTCGTTGACCTTTTAAATTTTAGTGAGGAAAGAATCAAATTTTTTCACATGCTCCATTCTTTCCCGTTTCCATTTTCCGGTACACACATTGAAAGCAATTGAAACATAACGTCATGAGTTCCATCTATCTTCTAGTTTACATAATTTCTTAAATTTTTGCCATGAATAAGTGTCAGGAGTAAGCATTATCCAAAGATCCATGTAATTGAACTACCGGATGTAGTTCATCCCATTCAGATTACACCCTTTATTCAGAACCTTGTTCAAAGAAGGTCATGAGGTAAGGCTGCTTCAATCCAGATTAAGCCCTTTACATACTGCAAACAACTCTACTCTTGAAGATGTTGGAAATTATGGTATCCCTGATGGTTAAAAATGAAATCACATAACTTTTCCAAACATTCAGTCCTAGTTGATTCATTACTTCTTAGAAGAGTGTTTCCTGATTTAAATTCTTAGCATATAGAAATGATCAAACACGAAAATGCTTGTAGCTGCACCAAGTTTTATCTATGCATATAGCCCACATCTCAACGCAAATAGCTTGTGTCTTGCACAAACTCTTCGATGTTCTTCAAGCTCAACGCTTCATCCAGAGTCAAAATATGGCTTCCCCGTATCTCGTTAAGTTCTCAATTTCTTCTCACCACGAAATTTCGGTATCTTTTTCTGCCGACAGGAAATAAGACGTAGCAGAACAGCTAACTTCAATAAGAAATGAATTATTGAGCATTAATGATGGAATATGTATACTTGATCGTGTAATGGGAAAAATCAGGTTACAGGTTACCACTGTAAAATAATATCTAACAACCTTGGCGGCATCTTCTTCATATTTTAACAATAATTTAAGTCATTTTAACAAATCTCAATTCAATACATTTCGATTTGTTGTCGATCCTTGTTTTTCCCAATATTTAAGTATGAACTTCTCCCCTATGATCTTCTCGTATCAAAAGCTCATCTTTCCACAACACAGGAGGAAATCATCACCCTGCACAATAGAAACAATTTTTCTTAAGTGGGTTTAGGCTAGGCTGATATGCAAACCCCCTCTATTTTTAATAGTGCGGGGCATTAAAAGCTACTGCTCTGTGGCCAATTTTATGGGGTTCCAGGCTTTGAGCAGCATCCAACAACTTCAATCTTTTTGGTTTGCAACAAACGTGCTTTCATGCCAGACGCACGTCACAGTATGAAGTCGGCAGATGGGCGTCTTGGAAGGCTCCATCAACAAGCTATGTTAAGTTAGATGATAGTTCGGTTGGCAATCCGGGTGCTACAGGTTTTGTTCGTTTGCTACTTGATGAGAAAGAGGATTGGATTGTTAGTTAGTCAGGATTCCTTAGTCATGCTACTAACATGCCAGCCAAGCATCAAGCGATTGCCTATGGACTAGATCTAGCTTGGAATCGTGGATATAGAAGAATAGTTGTGGAATTAGATTCACTAGAAGCAATCAATTTCGTCTTGGGTTCATGCACTCGGTATCACCCTTATTTAAACATAATTGAAGATATTGGGAATTTGCTGTAGCACGGCTAAGATTGTTCTCTTGTTCATACCCTTAGGGAGAGTAATCAGTATGCAGACTTCTTAGCAAAGTAGGATTCCTCTCATTTTTAGCGTTGCTCTATTTGGGAGTCCCCTGGGCTAGGTCTTCGTCAGCTTCTGGTTAATGATACTTCTTCTGTTGCGTTCTTATCCCGTGTATGGTTGCTGTTCCCGTTAGTGGGGACAGATGATAGGACAAAAAAAATCTTGTCCCTCACTCATGTTTGATTGTTGTTTCACCACTTTTGTCGTCTGTCATCTTCTGTCTCCGGATGACAGACGACATAAGCTTTTGTCTCTCCTAAAATTGAAGGACATGGGATTTGTGTCTCTGTCTCTGAAAACAAAAACGTTGGGTTAGTCCAAATTGCCCCCTCATCTCGGCAGTCATCTGGGTTCTCCACCAAAGCACGCCCCTGTCTCCATCTCGGCTGTCGTCTGGGTTCTTCACCAAAGTACGCCCTCTTCTCCCGCAACAAAATCACTCCTCGCTCTCGACCATTTTTGTCTCACAGCTTCTCTCTCGCAGGCAGATTCTTCTTCTCCAACACGCTCGTCAATTTTCGGAGGTCAAGTAAGTGTTTTTGTTTTTTTTATGTTGGAAAAATGTCGCTGCTCCCTTGTTTGACTTTTCTCTAGTTGCGCAAATTAGGAGTACATTGTCTTCATCTTCTCATTTTCTTGTCTGGGGTTGGAGATGGAGGATGTTTGTGAGAAATGGAGACCTTCGGTTTGTTGGGTCTTCGATTATGTGATCTTGCAATACCTATCTCTCCCTGTTTCTTTTATTACTCTCCATGTTTCTTGAAACGTCTTAATCAAATGGGTTTCGTGATTGTGAGATCTGCCGAATAGTTTCCGATTGGACAATGTTGGTATTAAATCAATTCTTGTTTCTTATTCTACCCTCTGGATTTAACTAAACTATTGTTGTAGTTGATCTGTATTATGGCACCAGTGTATCTGTAGCCTAGACCTTGAAATTGGAAACGTTGATAGAGGTTGGAATTGAGCTGACACGTGAAACTATTAACTTGATTAAGACTTGAAATTAGCTGATCAAATATTTGTAGGAATTTCCATCCAACTTGCTTGGTTTGAATAAAGTTGAGTAACTGGTGCTGGCATTGAGGTTGAAATGCATTTGTGCATAACAAAAAGTCAGAGAACATAATGGTGTGTATAGGGATCGAGTAAGAGGGGTGTGTGTCATAGACAACAATTTTTATAACTTGTGCTAATATAATGTTGTGTGTGTTCTTTACTCTGGTGTCTGTACTGTCTGCTCTGTTTTTAGGCTGCTATTTATATACAGTGCTTGTAAATTACAATTTTATTGTTGTCGTAGGTTGACAAGGGAGTAAAGCTATGCATTGTTCGTTCTATTCTTATAAGAGCGTGCTTATTTTCCTTCTCTGGCTACTAAGACAGCGTACAAAGTAAGTTGCTATAACTATTTTCACGTTTAAATTTCATCAGTTGATTCTTTATGTTATTAATTTTACTTTTGCTAATATGTGAAGTAAGTGTTTGATGGTGTAGTGATTCAATAAA
>JANIJH010000005.1:65761420-65776635 GCA_024520975.1 Erythroxylum areolatum
TTTCTAAGGCATTTAATGCCTTTAATCTAATACTTACTCATTTCAAAACATAATTAAGCACATTTTTATCCAAGCACTTTAGGCCATTATTCACCAATCTAAGTAACAATTCAAGTTTACTCTAATTAAACATGAAAGCTACTTTCAATGTATATCATTACGAATCCTCAAATCCTAAGCCAAGTTCACTTAGACATTTTATCAAACACCTAATGTGCATGATTTTTCAAGTCACATTTTTGACTCAATTTGTAGAAAATAAAAATAAAATGTATAAACAAAAGTTCTTTTGATTATTCAGACACATCAACTAGTTATGAAATCACATTAATAGCTTCTACTCGTGCCCTCACTCATCGGAGAGCTAGATTTGCCTCAATTATACATTAGCAAAACCAAGATTTTGTAACAAAAAAGGACATCCTATTAGTAACTCGTCCCGAGCTGATTCATTGGATTATGATATTGTCGCCCGATTTGTGTGTATATGCATAAATCTTTTTCATTATTATAATGGATCCTAAAAAAAAGAGTTTGTATTGAATAAATATATACTTCGATGCAGTCAATTCTCCTGAGAGGTCACAATTACCACAAGTAAACATATTAATGACAAAGAACACATTTTTGCTATGCTACTAATACTTGTACTTGCTCTGCTATTCTGCCCAAGCCAGGGTCTTCCAATGTATCATTTCTGTCTCCAATGGAATTCATAGGTATAGGAAGAAGCCCTGTCAAATAGAGATTTTTTCTGTTGACCATCTTTCGATTGTTAATACGATATATAAGGACCTTTATCATAGTAATTCATGCTCCTATCTTGTTATATAGCAAATACTTCCATTCAACAAAACATTTCACCACTCCATTCAATCCAATTCCCTTCATTTAAGCCATATTCATCATAATTATACAACTTATTACATTAATCCATTCCTTCTTCCATCATTTCGACTAAGCCTATCTAACATACTTCTTCTTCATTTTTTCATCATCAATTCACATTATACATCTACAATTAACGCCATAGAATTCATTTAAATCATTAATTTCAAAAGATATCCAAAAATTCACAACTTTCACCAAAGAGGGAGCATTTTGGTTTGGACTTAAAGAACCCTCCTCATGACACATTTCATTCACCTAGACCATGTTTCATGCATATTCAAGCATGGAGAATAACATATCTTAACACCAAACTCAAAATCCTAATGTAGAGCGAGATGAGACAAAATTTACCTAAACCTTCCTTTGGTGATATCTTCAAATCCTTTGAGAATTTCTTAAATCTAATGATAGATTTGAGTTCCTTGACCACAAATTAGCTTAGAACACTTTGATTTGGGTTAAAGAATAAAAAAGAGGGTGGAATTTTAGGGATGGTTAAAACTAGCTTCTTCTTTTCCTCTCTTCTCCTTTCTTCTCCTCTCTTTTAATTAAAAGAAGATGTTTTAAGTCTTTAGCAAGAGGGTGCACGATCATATATAAGAAGTCTAGAATTTTGACTCTTCTTTGACCAAAATATGATGAAATTATCCTTTTGCCCTTAGGTTATGTGAAATTACCATTATACCCTCCAACTTTTCCTAAATTTGCAATTAAGCCCAAAATTTGGAAATCACCAAAACTTTTATTTTTCTTTTAGTCCTCAAACTTTTGAGAATAATAATTAAGCCCCTTAACTTTATAGAATTGCATATTGGTCCTCCAAGAATTGAAAATTTGCATTTATGTCCTTTAACTTTTAACAATTTGCAAATAAGCCCATATGTACATCAACTTTTTCAATTAAACTTTTTAAGTGTTCCATAAGTCTATAAATCATGTCTAATCACTTATAAGGCATTAAAACATATTTAATTCAACCACCATGGTTATATCCATCTAATGGACTCGGTTTTACACACTTAAAAGCTTATATGTTGGAAATCTCCAAGATTTCGCATACAGATGAACTCTAAGTTCATGTAAGGGCATATAACATTATAAAATTATAAATCATTAACATATATACCCAAATTACTTAAATACATCTTTGAACTCATATATAACCATGTATGTACCAATATACAATAGCATCTCCAAGTATAGCACAATACAAAAGGCTCAGAGAGTCTGGAGTTACAAGTTCTCCCCCCTCAAAACTCCTAAGTCGAGGTCACAAATAAATGGGGGTACTGACGTCTCATAGTATGCTCAAGATCCCATGTCATCTCCTCGACCTTGTTGCTCTTCCAAAGAACTTTGACCGTGGGTACCTCCTTGCTACGTAATCTCTTTATCTGTCGATCCAAAATCTGAACTGGTTTTTGATGCTCTACCTTAATCTGTTAACAAGGAAGGTATCTGGCCACAAATTCCACTATCTCTCTCTTCATGCCTAGCCCTCAATAACTCTCTTTAAGAGTTTGATACATCTTGGTGGTACCAAGATGCATTGCATAAGCCAAACAGTGAGCTTCGTCTAAGATCGCTTGCTTGAGACCCTAGTCATCCAACACACAAACTCTATCTTTGAAGACTAAAAGCCCGTCTTCTCTCAGTTTGAACCTTTTACTCTCTTCAGAAAGCAATTTCTCCCAAAGGACTCTTAACTTGGGATTGTTGGCTAGTGATCTCCTAATCTTATCAAATAAAGTTAGCCAAACTTCAAACTATGCTAGCAATGTTCTGTCATCCTCTACCACCGAGAGTCCAACCCCAAGGCTTCACACACTCATTAAATGCATAATATAAGGATCTTGCCTAACAGTTACTGCTGAGCAGGATTTACGACTCAGTGCATCGACTACCGCTTTTGCTTTTCCTGGGTGATAGTTGATCATTAAGTCATAATCCTTAATCAATTCCAGTTGTCTTCTTTGTCTGAGGTTTAACTCCTTCTGTATTATTAGGTACTTCAAACTCTTTTGGTCAGTGTATATATGAAAAGTCTCCACATAAAGATAATGTCTCCAAATCTTGAGTGCAGAGCTCTAAATCATGTGTAGGATAATTTAGCTCATATTTCTTCAGCTGTCTATAACCATATGTGATCACTCGCCAGCCTGTATAAGTACATAGCCAAGTCCCTGGCGACTGGCATCACTGTATATCTCATACCTTATACCTGGGTAGGTAAGGAAAGCACTAGCGTAGAATTCAATTGCCTCTTCAGCTCCTAGAAACTCGTCTCACATTTATCATCCCACTAAAATTTTATCCCCTTCTGGGTAAGCCTCGACAAAGGAGCTATAAGTACTGAGAAATCCTCAACAAATCTCTGATAATAACCAGCTAACCTCAGAAAACTACAAGCTTCTGTCAGATTCTTGGGTTGTTCTTATTCAAGTATAGCTTCCACTTTCTTCGAGTCCACAAAAGTAACTTCCCCTGATACAACATGCCTAAGGAATCCAATCTCCCTTAACCAAAATTCACACTTTGAGAACTTCATATATAACTGTCTTTCGTGAAGTATTTACATCACAATCCGGAGATGTCTAGCATGCTCCTCTTCATCCTTAGAATAAATAAGTAGATCATTAATGAAGACTATGATAAACTGATATAAATAAGGATGGAACACCCTGTTCATGAAATCTATAAATACTTCAGGTGCATTTGTCAATCCAAACGGCATCGCAAAGAATTCATAGTGTCCATACCTCATCCAAAAAGCAATCTTATGCACGTCATTCTCTTCAATCTTTTAATTGACAGTACCCAGACCTTAGATATATATTTGAGAATACTGTAGCTCCTCTTAACTAATCAAACAAATCATCAACCCTGGAAAGTGGATATTTATTCTTGATAGTAACCCTATTTAACTATCGATAATCAACATATAAGCGGAGGGTCCCATCCTTCTTTTTGATAAACAATACTAGCGCTCCCCATAGTGAATGACTTGGTATGATGAAGCCTTTGTCCAATAACTATTGTAGTTGAATCTTCAACTCTTTCAATTTGCTAGTGTTATAAGATACGATGGTATAGATATTGGTGTCATCCCCAGGACTAAGTCAATAGTGAAATCAAACTCCCAATCAGGTGGCAATCTAGGTAACTCCTTCGGAAAGACATCGGGAAGCTCACACATAATAGGGACATCTCCCAGTTTGACCTCTGTGTTGAAGTGTCAATCACATGTACAAGGTATGCCTGGCACCCTTGACGAATCAACCTCTTAGCCTTGATCACCGATTTCAAATAACTCGGGAATATCCGTCAATCACCAGTAAATTTAATCAAGACTCCATCCTAAGGTCAAACTCCACTTCTTTCTTAAAACAATCAACCCTAGCGTTTTACCTCTCTAACCAGTCAATTTGCAATATCACCTCGAAATCCTGGAGATCAAGGGGAATAAGATGTGCCTTTAACACTGCATCACGAATCTTTATCTCACAAGTTGTATATACTTCATCACAAGCCACTTGCTCTCCAAGAGTAGTGACTACAATGAGAGGGGGATCTAATGACTCCAGGGAATGACTAATATCCTCTGGCTCGGGTCGCAAAGGTTCAACCTTGCAACGACTTCCCCTTCATCATCCAACCATCCTATCACTATAAAATCAAAGAAAAAGACATTGTTTAATAAAATAGATCAGACTAAGCCTAACTTATCTGATATCCCAAACATCCCAAGGAATGTCGACAAGTACTTTGATCGAGGTCGAAATCATCCGACCGTTAAAGGCGTCAACTTAACTATCTGAGACTTAACTTCTTAACCAAAGACTTTCGACACCCATACTCAACTCCTAAGGCTCATGAAGTTTTTAAAAACGAAAATAACACTTTTGAAAATGTAAAAACCATGCTTTGATACTAATTTAATTATCACGACCTGGTACCACATCAAGCCCATGAAAACAGCCGCATACCTGGGTTAAGGACACTCACGCTATCCTTAATCTTACTATACAAGACTAACTGAATATCTCTCCTTTTTTGAAAAAAATTTGGGCAGCATAATGGCTGTATTTTAAAAATCCCAATACTCAATCAAATACTTGCAAACAATTTTAAACACACTTTTCAAATACTAGCAAACTATTTTAAACACACTTATATAATCACATCCAAAATTTTTACCACAACTTCAGGACTCTAAAATCCACTTAAAATAATCTCAACAACAATATCAAAAGTTCATACATAAAGTCTTTTACAACAACAAACAATCAAGAGTTAAATTTATATAATTATAAATCATATCAACATAAGCAATCTAATAAAATCAGTAAAACAGTTCATGAGCCATTATGTAACTAAAGTCTAAAATAGAAACTACCTACGTGCAGTAATACTCCGAAATGTCAAAAGACTGCATGATCTACTCAGAGCTTTAAGCTCACTAAATTAACCTGCATAGTTAGAAGGCGGAGGGAGTGAGTACACTATATACTCAGTTAGTAGGAAAAATATATATCGCAAATAAAACTCGATACACAACAAGATGGTATAAATAACCTATTAGGTGAACATACATCACATAGAAGCACAAAGCCCTAGCCTATGACTCAATGTATACTGATTAGGAACCATATAGGCCTAGCCTATTAATCACTCATCGGGTGAACTTAGGTTCTAGTTCCAGTACATGTAAGCAGAAAAACATCACATGTATAAATCAAATCTCTTCAGAAAATAAATATTAGAATAAGCCAAAACAATCATTTGTGTCACCACTAGTCGGACAAACTTATGTGCACAACCATCGATTTCTATTGTTGGCTCAATTTTCATCCTTAGTGAGTACGGACTACAGTCGACAAGAGCGTCATGACCCTAGGTGATGATCTCGTCGGTGTCTAGAACATAGGTATGGAATCACCCGTAAGTCCCATAAAAAGATGTCGATACAGAGACTCGACTTTTATATAGCAGTGTCAAGCGTACGGGGGTCACTTAATCTGTTGTCCCCAGCACACGATTGGTCAATCGTTACCTCACCAATCACAAAAAAAATCATATACAAATATTAAGTATAAAAAATCAAGTAAGGCACCATGCTTTTATTTATCAGTCTAACTGATAAAATGAAATTGTGCCATGGCTCTGAGCCATAAGAGAACAAATACACACAGCATACATGACTTGATTATGCATATGTAAATTTGAAAACATTATTTCATGGAATATAAGTCATCTTTTGAACTCTAAATGCAACATTGTTCAAAAATGTAATTTCAGAAAATAAATCATTTTCCTTTGCACTTCAAGTATAGGTTTGTTGAAACAATATCATTTCTCAAAATACGTAATAAAAACATCATTTGTACTCCAAGTGCAAAGAGTTATTCAAAAAAATATCAATTGTTAAATACACAAATATACTAGTATCTATTTGGGATTTAATTCTACTATGCATTACCTAGGTTCAAAATTCACATACAAGTCATCATGCATGTCTTAGGATGTTCTAATCCCATTTGAGAGATATGGTTTTCCCAACTCATCTCAAAGAAGGTGTACAATCCCTTAACTTCAACAATCCTCTGTATAAGCTCCTTGATTCACAGCTCCCAAGCCTTTATCCATAAAAATATAAAATGTATTTAATACGCAAACATATATGTCATATTTATACATTATCACTTAAGTGTATAAAACACAATATCACTCTCTTTAAGCTATAGGATTTGACCATAAAACTCCTCACATGGTTACTTCCTTACTATTCACATTAGCTTTTCTTTTGCACTTTCTAAGGCATTTAATGCCTTTAATCTAATACTTACTCATTTCAAAACATAATTAAGCACATTTTTATCCAAGAACATTAGGCCATTATTCATCAATCTAAGAAACAATTTAAGTTTACTCTAATTAAACATGAAAGCTGCTTTTAATGTATATCATTATGAATCCTTAAATCCTAAGTCAAGTTCACTTAGATATTTTATCAAACACCTAATATGCATGATTTTTTAATTCACATTTTCAATACTTCATCATAGTAATTCATGCTCCTATCTTGTTATATAGCAAATACTTCCATTCAACAAAACATTTCACCACTCCATTCAATCCAATTCCCTTCATTTAAGCCATATTCATCATAATTATACAACTCATCACATCAAACCAATCCTTCTTCCATCATTTCGACTAAGCCTATCTAACGTACTTATTTAAATCATCATTTTCAAAAGATATCCAAAAATTCACAACTTTCATCAAAGAGGGGGCATTTCGATTTTGACTTAAAGACTATCCATGGCACATTTCATTCACCTAGACCATGTTCCATGCATATTCAAGCATGGAGAACAACATATCTTAACACCACACTCAAAATCCTAATGTAGAGTGAGATGAGACAAAATTTACCTAAGCCTTCCTTTGGTGATATCTTCAAGTCCTTTGAGAATTTCTCAAATCTAATGATAAATTTGAGTTCCTTGACCCCAAATTAGCATAGAACACTTCAATTTGGGTTAGAGAATCAAAAAGAGGGTGGAATTTTAGGGATGGCCAAAACTAGCATCTTCTTCTCCTCTCTTCTCCTTTCTTCTCCTCTCTTTTAATTAAAAGACGATTTGTTAAGTCTTTAGCAAGGGAGTGCACGATCATACATAAGAAGAGTCTAGAATTTTGACTCTTATTTGACCAAAATATGGTGAAATTACCTTTTTTTCCCTTAGATTATGTGAAATTATGATTATACCCTTCAACTTTTCCTAAATTTGCAATTAACCCTTCAATATTTTTGTGTTTTAGGTTTCTTCTTTATGTTATGCATGTAGGAACTCATTAGTTACTTTAGGTTGATAACATTAATTTATGCATGATTCTTAGTTAAGATGGATTCATGAATTTGATGCATAATATGATCAGGTGAATGTTATGCAATCTTAACTTTATGAATGTTCGAAAATTAAATTTGTTAACTAATTATACTTTGAATTGACTTGAGTTATCTCGTAAGGGATTGGGCCTTTTTGTAAAATTTTTCTTTCTTATATGGGTATCTTCTTTGATTTCAAATTTCTATACTTAAATTTCATCCTTTTTAGATTATATGTAATATATGCACAAGTATTGAAATGACAAACTCACCTAAAATTGAGTTTAAGTTAAATGCCTATCCTTTATATATTAATCCATTAGTGAACCACTTTGATTCTTGTATAAATTTTTAGTTTTTTCTTAGTAATCCTTTTATAAAGAAACTTGAGCCTAAAAAATAAAAATAAGTATTTACTCCCTAATTCATGATTATGAAAGAGGTAATTAAAAAAGTGGAATCTCATGCCAATTTAAAGTGTTGAAAAAAATTGATTGGCATAGATTCTTGTGCATGAAAAGAATGAAGAAAGAGGGATCTTTATAAGAATACGAGGAGTTAACATGGTGAGAATTAATTTATTTGTTTTTTTAATTTATGTAGCACTACTCTACTAATTATGAACATTGATGTTTCCCTTATTCATTTACCTTTATTACCCTATTTAACTCTTTGGTCCCATTACAACTCAATTCAAAATCTTTTTTTATTTTTCTTATATACATCTATTTAAGTAATGGATATTAGATGATTTTCAAGCTTATACTAAGTTTACTTTCAGTAGAATATGATGAGAGTATCTCACCAAAATTTTAAACACTTGTGTGAATGAGTGATATCTTATGAGGATATGTCAATTCATGGTATTTGAATTTGATAAAGGAGGTAAAAAAATATTTACTTTTTTATTTGTATAGTGATTTAATTGAGAAATATTATATGTTTAAGTTTTTCAATTCAATTAGATTGGAATTTGTATACCTTGTGTAGTTAATTGTGAAGCTAACTAATAATTTTAGATCAATATTTGTGGTAGCATTGAACTCAACTCTTAGAAGAATATAAGTCCTCCACTAGGGAGACCTTGGGGTTTACAAGCTTGTGACAGATGCTAAATGTCAATCTACACCTACAAAAGTGGAATTAGTATCATTTAGTTAATTCCGTCTAGGTTAGTTGTTAGGATTCATTTGTTGTTAATTTCTTAAGCATAATCAATGAGTTAAGTACGGAAAATTTTGATAGGTTTATATTTTACATGTTATTTGGGTTAAATTACCTGATTTTGGCACTTTGGTATCATGTTTTATATGGATTTTTTATAATGTTTTCCTATGTTTAGTTAATTAACTTGTAAGTGACAATTTTGAGGAGGAAACACATAATTTAATGCAACTTTCTCCACTGTCATGTAATTGAAGAGAGTTTAAAGTCATTTGAAAAATAAAAAGATGTATAAAACTTTCTAGAGACATTGGAGGTCTAATTTAGGTAAGAGATGTCAAAAAGTAAAGAAGTTGGTAGAATAAGGTATAACAGGTGTTTGGCATGCATAAAGAATTGTTTCTATCTTTTATGAAGGTTTAAGAAGTTAATAAACAAAACATGACAAGCATAAAAGTTAATCTTAGATTAGTGTCAGATTTGTCACTATTTTACAAAGAAAATTATAAAATAAAATCAACACTAGTATTAACTTGGTGTTTGCACCAATTATATATTTACTCACAATAAATAAAAGTTAAAACCAACATTGGTGTTAATGTTGGTCCTACGTTGGTTTTTGGGCATAACTTATAAAAATATGGTATTTCTCAAGTTTAGATAGTCTAGGACCCTCCTTTTGTAACCTAGACATAAATACTTGTAGCTAATCTTTCTTAGTAATGAAGGAGGATTTAGAGCAAGATTAGAGGAGCCTGTGACATCCTCTCTTCATCTTTTATTCTACTCTTTCCTTTATATTGAGAATACATTTTTTTGGTTAATGTTTAATGATTAGAAATCCTAGTTAGGGTTAAGGATATAACGTATAAGGAATCTTCCAATTACCAATGATTGATTTGATTATTTTTTGGTTGAATTTATTCTTTTGTTCTTAACTTGAGTTTATGATTGGTCATTATAGATTTAATCTTACGGACTATATGAAGGACTAAAAGAAGAAATATAATTTGTGTACTAATCGAGTAGACATTTTAGAGCTAGAGAATGAAAGTATCCTGGACTTTACTAATAACCAAACAGATTAACTATGCTTAACGAATTTGATTGTTGAATTGCACATTAAGAGATGGTAATTGCCTAATTAGATGCACTTATATGCCTTGAGAGACAACATGGATACCTTTAGTTAATTTTTATCTTAACCTAGATAATCAAAATTGTATGATAATTGGAATTACCTATAAGTGAAACCTAATATCCTAACATTTAATTAATTGGTTTTTCTTTACTAGTTATTTACATTGCTTTTGTTAGTTTAGTAATATAATTCTTTTATCAAAACTTTATTTTAGTTTTTTTTAGGCTGTGATTAATAGTTATAGCGATATAGTTCCATAAGGGATCAATGCTACAGAAGACAATTTTATTAACATGTGCGCTTGTAGATTTAATCAATTAGAGAGTTTCTGTTTACTCTTGAAAAAATTTATTGTAAGAAGGTTCCTTTTTGCCTTTTTCAAAAAAATAGAAATAGTAAAAATTCTAAAAAGGGTCTTGGATAATGGACATAGGCAAGGGTTATTTATCGAATCACTATAAATTAGTTTTTCTTTCTCTTTCCCTACACTCTTTAAAGTTTTGTTAAATTATGTTAATGATTTATATTAAGCTATTTTATATTATATATTGATTCTTGTCAAATTACCTTAATTATTGAGAAAATAATTTTTAATTTTATAAACAACCAATTCATCCCCTCCTAAGTGCCATTAGGGACTAATAAGTAGTACCAAAAGGAATCTCTTTCTTTATAATTTCAAATAAATTTTAGTTATGGCATGTCTAGGTGCATCTTCACTTAGTCAAGACAACTAAAATATTAGTAGCACTTCTTTTTTCTTCAATAAAACGACTATCTTTATTGAGAAATAATAACAAAATTTTCTTAATGGATAATGGGTAAAATTTTCTATTGAGAGTGATTAAGAAGGGAAAAATACAGAGGAAGATAAGAGCTTTCTTTGGAACCAAGCATTTTTTCATTTGGAGAAGATTTGAGGTAAGAGCATTTTAAGGCTTGGGATTGTTGGAAGGGTTTTGATTTCAAGAGCTTAGTAGATGCATGGGTTTAAGGGTTCTAGGCTCAATTTATACATTAGCTTCTTTGGGTTCTCATATGGAAATTTTTATTGATTTGGGAATTGTATTTATGTTAAAAAGGGAATCAAGAAGGACAAGAGGAGTAAGAGGAGAGGCATTTTTGAACAAGCCAAAATCAAGGACATCAAGGTGGGTTTAACTTTTATAGTTAAGTAATAAGCCAATAAAAGTTTTATGTCAAGAAATGACAACAAATAAATTTTGCAACTACCTCATTCATGTGCATTTAATGTTTTTAAATGTTGCAAGATTGTGCTACATGCTTATAAATGAGTTGTGTGATGACTTATGAAAAGTTGTTTTAAACATGATGCATGATTATGAAACCATACTTTTAAAAAAATGGTTTTTAAGGTATAACAAGCATGTGAAAGGCAAATTTTCAAGAAAGTGTGCCATTTTGGGCATCGAGCTTAAAAGATTTTGAAAGCCTATGTGTTATATGGGTTTGTGGTAGTCCCTCAAGAGCCGTCATGTACACGTTGACCTAAGTATAAGCTTCTCCCTCCTGCCTGCTAATGGCATGGAGCTCCCTCATGGGACTCCCTTAAGAATCTACAACTACACAGGACCATTACATTGAAAATGTGTAGTTCATCAAGTTTTGGACTTACCCAAACTATTTGATGTGTTTAAGTGTTCATGACAAGTTCATTTAAGTGATGCATTCATGATCTGCATACTCATGAATTTCTGCATTGAAAGTGGTTTATAAATGCTTTTGCTTGTTACAAATTATAAAATTGTTACCCATGGGCTTTAAGCTCACCCCCCAATCTCCTCCCACACATTCAGGTGATAAGCAGGATATCGAGTAGGTTAAGAGGTAAGGCAGCACTCCTAGTTTTTGATTATTTTGTATTTGAAGCAATTTTGTAAAGCACGGTTTTAGTTGCATTTTGAGTCAATCATGTATCTTTTGGTACTTTGGGATTTTGATGTATTAATGTATTTGTGACTTGAAATGCCCACTAAAGCTTTGTAAACCTTTTATCTTTTGATGCAAATGGAATATGTTTGCATATTTACTCATGACTATCTAAAGTTGACACGTTGAAAATTTTCAAGTTTCACAAAGGAAAATTTCGTTTTTTGACTTCAGGGAAAAATCTGGGTTAATCTAAACTGATTTAGGCAAATGTGTCTTCTAGTAAGTAGCAAATCTTTATTTTATCTTTCCAACAATATTTAACATGAAAATTTTGGGCATCTGAGCTGAGAGTCATGGTCCTTATAAGGGAAGATGTGCAAGAGAGGAGTTGTATCTTCTGCCCTCTTGCTTCTTCTGTTATGACGTCATCTCCTTCTGTGTTTTCTTTGTGATGACGTCATCTTCTTCTGTGTTTTGTATCGTATGTGTTTTGCTCCTTCTACCTTTTTGCTTCTTCTATGATGACGTCATCTCCTTCTGTGTTTTCTTTGTGATGACATCATCTTCTTCTGTGTTTCGTATCATCTATGTTTTGCTTCTTCTGCCTTTTTGCTTCTTCTATGATGACGTCATCTTCTTCTGTGTTTTGTGTCGTCTATGTTTTGCTTCTTCTACCTTTTCGCTTCTTTTATGTTTCTGTTGGGCACCAGTTTCGGAACCCAACTCTTGCTCTGATACCACAATTATCGGGCACCGATTTCGGAACCCAACTCTTACTCTGATACCACACAATGTTGGGAACTGTTTCCGGAACCCAACTCTTAAACGGAACCATATGATGTGAGCGTACTCCAATGAAGTCTCCTTAACCATCATCGATTTCTTTCTCTCTGATACCACATATGCTGGATCCGTTTTTGGAATCCAACATCCAGAAACCATTTATAAAACGTGAGCGTATTAACCTGTAGGGTTATTTCATTTAACCCTCATTAGCCATCATCAATTCACTCTCATTCTCAAAACATCTCAAGCCATAAAGGCAAGGTCACATAATGGAATTACAATAACCACAATTGAATTCTTCAAAAAAATTGAAGCTCCAACTCTCTATTTTAATTTGAAGAAAGAATTATCTCAATCGGAGCTCTATAGATCCAGATACGCTTAAAAACCCAAAGTGTGTTCACAACCAAGTCTTGCCCTTCCAACCGATCCCTTACTTGCTTTCCATAAATCTTTTTAAATTCAACACCAAAGACTAAAATTTTTTTTGGAGGTAGATACATGTGTTAGGAAGCTATCGCTTTAAGAATCACCTCAATCGGAGGTCGGACGAAGAAGTTATGGCCAAACGAATCCAACGTGTTCATGTCCTTACTCATATTGTACATGCATTGGCGCAATTGCGATAACTCTCACTACAACTATTGGATTGACTGCGTTTTTAGACGGTTGGAAAGAAGACTTCTAGATCTGCAACTTTTATGAAGACTCCAAAATGAAATTCGGTCATTTGGAGGGTCAAAACATACGGCCCGTGTGATTTTACACGGGTAGGCCGTGTAACCTTTACATGAAAATGTGCTCCTGCGCCAAAAACACACGGCCCGTGTGATTTTACACGGACAGGTCGCGTAACCTTCGGGTAACACGAATTTTAACCCTCCAAGACCCCTCTAAAGGATCCTAAATCTATCCTAACATCCCCTTTCCTTATAATCTTCCCAAATTCAACTTTTTCTAGTTCGATATCACTTCATATACTCTAATTATTCGGTATACACATCCTATGCAACATCACCTATTCCAACGATCATATCTCTCGACTCCGATATCCAAAAGTCACATACTTTATATTGTTGGAAAGATATAAAGATGAACTACAACTTTCATGAAGGTAACTTTGACTAATTCTACCTAGATCAATTCAGTTTTTTCTTGGAAGTCAGAGTACACATTTTACCCTTAAGAAAAACTTGAAATTTTATCCCAACTTCACTTCCTCTATTACTACATCATTTATAACAATTCAACTTCCAATTGGAATTCATCCAACTCTCAACCTCAATTCATTTGACTCCTCATATTTAATAACATCTCATCATTCACCAAACATCCTATCTTTCCTTTCCATAATATCTCACTTATATATATAATAATAGTTCATGCTCAGGACTCGTCATCTCAAGTTGATAATTTCCAACATACCTAGTTTCACTTAACATCATCCATGCAAAATTCATATTTCATTAACATCATAAGATAAATGTTTACAAAAATTTAATGCCATTCCAAGCCATATTACATCATCATTATCAAAAATCCAAAATACAACAAAAGATCCAAAATCCTATAATTTCTCAAAATATGTCTAACTTCTTATTCTTACATCAATCTAACTTAAGATACAACATATGCATAATCAAACGATACCTTGACTTTCTTTCACCCGATCTCTTTCTCATCACCTGAAGATGGGAATGAAAGGGGGGTGAGCTTTACAGCTCGTGGATAACATGCTTATAACGGAAAAATAAGCAAAACTATTCAGAAGTTCATTGTCATAGAAAATTCTTGTTGAAATCTATAAAACACTTGTTTCTCAAAATTTCATCATGTAGTCACATTAACAAACCACAAAACATGAATGTATCAACTTGTTCATATATCCTAAGCATATAAGCACATTATAATGGTTTGAGTAGATCCATAAACATGACGCATTACACATTTCCACATAGGGGTCCTGTGTAGTCGTGAATTCTTGAGGAAGTCCTTAAGGGAGCTCCGTGCCACTAGCAGGTAGACGGAAGAAACCTTTTCTTGGTCAACGTGCATGTGACATTTCTTGGATGGACTACCAAAACACACATAACATGTATTTCAAAACTTGTTGCCCAAAATGGCATTTTTCGAAACTTGATTTTTTTATATAAACATGAGGTATTTCAAAAACAATTTCAAAAAACATGATTTCGTAAACATATAATCCCTTCAAAGAAATCATTTTCATAAATCATCATACAATTCACATATCAAACATGTAGCATTTCCGCAATTCATTTAAGACACAATTAATGCAATACTTATGATGTAATTTAAATCATTAAATTTCCTTAATTTAAAGAAAACAAAAATGGCTTATTTACTCTATTATAAACATGGAACCCACCTTATTTCCTTGCTCATAATCTTGCTCAAAGATGTCCTCTTCCCTTGTTCCTCTTT
>JANIJH010000005.1:65823995-65837759 GCA_024520975.1 Erythroxylum areolatum
TGGATGTCTAGAGAAGAAGTTATGACCAAAAGACTCCAACCTGTTTTTGTCCTCAATCGTCTTACTTCTATCGTCTTGCTTATATCGTCTTACTTCCATCGTCTTACTTCCATCGTCTTACTTTTTGCGTCTTACTTTTTGTGTCTTACTTTTTGTGTCTTACTTTTTGCATAAGAACATCTCCACTTAAAAAGATCATAACTTTTGATTCCGATGTCCAAATTTATCATGCTATATACCGTTGGAAAGCTAAAAGAAAGATATACAACTTTTCAGAAGGAAACTTGGCCAGAATCTAACTAAATTAGGTCTAGATTTCTTTCCAAAGTTGGAACATGAATTTTTTTTGCTCAACTCTCAATGTCCTGCACCCAGTTCTCAACTTCATGACAACTTTTGGGACTCTTAGAGACAGAATCGAAATTCGATGTCTTCATACGAATTGTAGCCATACATTCCTAATTTACTCTGAATCAAGAATCATTTCGTTTGGATGACCACAGAAAACGTTATGGCTAAAAGACTGAAACATACTCAGTGAGAATTTTCCATATTTTTTTTCCAACTTTCAACACTTTACCTTTAATTCAACTTCTACCTGAATTATCTCTTCCATCCAACTCCAAAAATCACTTTTACAGCACTCAATGCTCATAACCTTTCAAACACTAAATTAACACCGTAACCGGATTTTTCATTCCCCAACAACACAGTATTTATGAACAAACATAACTGATTGATAAAGAAGATAATTAAAAAATTTGTACACTAAATGAAGGTGTTACTATAAGTGACACAAAACAATGAGAGAAGATAAATAATTCAAACTTAAATTTATGACACTAAAAAACATCCCATAAATGTTACAATAGGTTTATGAGTGAGAATCTAGTAAACCGAAATGAAGTAAAATTGGCATTTGAAGAGCATAATCGTAAACAAAAAAGTTAGGGAAAGAACTTAAGTGAAATAATGATATCATTTAGACATGTTAACATGATTTTTTAATGTAATTAAGAAGTGATTATTACTGTAGAAAAGCTATTAGCATGTTTAAGTTAATCGGTACTAAGTAATTTAATAACAAAATTGGAGCAGAAGTTAATTGCATATATGTCAATAATCTCTTAAAACCAATATAATTTGGACATCAACATTCATATTATGATCAGATAGATAGTCACTAGCTTGTTACATATTTCAATCACTTCATTCTTTAAAGTGATTGGATCTTTTCCAAATGCATAGTACTTTAAGAGTAGTTTCTATCATTGCACTGTCCTTTTCTTATACATGCCAGTGTTCTGGCTATTGATTTTGCATTTTCAGTTATTTCTTAAGTTAGAAAAATAATCTTCATTTTCTAGTCATTTCGTTGCATAAAATGGTAAAGTAAAGGGTATCCTTCTACTATTAGGCTACTTCAAGCCAATCCAAAGTTGAAATGAAAGAAAAAGTAGATCATGTGATAATGGGAACAAAGATAGCAACCAATATGGCTTCTTCATAATAAAAGACATAACCAAACCATGAGACCATCCAAAACTACTGGATGTCTATGAATAGGATTTTTTTGTTTACTATTTGGATTTCGTTTTATTTTCCCCTTACTTCCAACTAATTCCACTAAACTACTTGAATCCTTCCATTTTTGTCTTTTCTAGGTCTCAGATGTCTCTCTCCTTCACCCCTTCAATGGTATGTTCATTACTGGTCTTCCCATGCTCCAAGCATTCAGATTCTCCACAATAATTGTCTCTGTCCCATTGTTAAATAAAAACAAGTGAGCCTTGTTGAACACAGCAAGTGTTGGATATACCCTAGATGTCACCACAATTTTGCCTCCAACACCGAAACTTTCCACTACTGAATGATCAATCTGCAAGTGAAAATGATAGGAAAGTATATCATCATATAGTTTGGACAAAGTGGCGACATAAATAGAGATTATGATAAGAAGACTATTTTACCAAACTCCTAAGAGAAAGCTTATTGGTTGATAAATCAACGTCGACAAACCCTGCAAAGGATGGTTTGTATAGACCCGCTCCCAAAGATGAACTGTTAAAGAAAAAACAAATGAAGTTAATATGTTAAAAGTAAACAATAAATGAAATTGAGGCACACAGAGTGATGAGTGCAAGATTGAGTACTAATATGGTGGGAGTTCTAGACAAACCTTCTTGCATCAGAGCATAACAGGACCTTATACTTCTCTGTATCCTTGAATATCCTGAAGAAGACAGGAGTAAATTCTTCAAGGTTTCCTGAAGCCAATGTTAATAGTCCAAATGGCCCAAGCCCTCCTTGTTTATGTGAACCCCTTTGGGCACAAACATCTATAGCAGGAAGCTTAGCCCAATTAGGGTCAAAAGGCTCAGCTTTTTGCAAGCTCGGAAATGAAAAGGTAACGTCAACATCAGCCTATGAACAACATTAATAAACATTATATCTTTTTAACTTAGGGCTAAGTCAATCCGACAAAGTTAAATTTCAAGTGTGACGAGCAAACCTGGACAGCAGTGATTCCTTTAACTTCAAGGTGATCTCTCAAGTTAAGTTTTTGGTTGTACAAGTGTACCTTTTTGCGTCGTAGAGTCTCTATCTCTTCAATAGGCCATTGAACTAGTTGTTTTCCATTTGGATCTAACCACAACTTTCTTGGAATGCTCTAAAACAATGCAAAATCCAACAAAAAGTTAAAGACTTTGTTAAACATTACAAGCATTCCTTGCACATATTTGATAGAAAAAAACACCTTCAATAGCCTTTTACCTGAATTCCAGCCCATCCCTTGGCGGTATCTACAGCAACACTATCTGATTCATTGACCCAACCCCATAAAAGCCTTCTATGTTTTACTGGGTCATAGAATGTCTTTGAAGCATAAAAGTTTCCATAATCAAGTCTAAGTCCGTCCCATCCATCAACTGAGGTGTTATCAGGAATATATCTGTCCTTCTTTCTATCATAGGTACCTATCGTGTAATACTCGTATCTTGTCAAGTCTAGGCTAACCTTAAGGACGTGTTTCACATCTTTACAAATAGCTGATGCATCCAACCCGTTCTGACTCGAGATAAGAACTGGAAAAAAATCTGGGCATTCCCACATACCCGTATTTGCCTTGGAATGTAAAGGGTGCTTGGCCTTGACCCATTTCTTAAAGTCCTTACTTCTGTACAAATATGCAATGCCTCTACTCTTTCTCCTACTACCAACCAATATTTTCCAGTGTCCATCAACTCGCCAAGCAGTGGTGGGGTCGCGAAATGCACTAGCATTCACTCCTTTATCCGGGTCAACGATCGGATTGTCGTCAGGTTTAACCCATTTTTTGAGATATGGGTCAGATAGATTTGCAGGTATTGCATAGTTTTGAACCTGACGTTGCTTCGAGTCAATACCAGTATAGAGAATTATAGGTTTATTATCAGGCAGTATGGTGGCTGAGCCTGACCAACATCCTTTGATATCAAACGGCTTGGTTGGATAAATACCAGGCTCCAGTGATTCCCAGTTCACTAAGTCCTTAGACACTGAATGAGCCCAAACTATGTTGCCCCACACTGCACCTTTGGGGTTGTATTGGTAAAATAGATGGTAAAGCCCTTTATAGTACATAGGTCCTGTCAAAAGTTTGAATAGTGAAAAAGCACTAAATTAGATTAGTACTTCAGACACAATTCAATTCAAAAACCAAAATGCCAGAGGAGCTTACCATTTGGATCTGTTCATGAATTTGTCCATCCATTAAATTTGAGCATCCAAATCATATATAATGTATATCAAAGGAAACAGAATGAAAATGTTAGTGATTCGTATTAAAGGATTTTATTAACACAATATCCAACATATTGTAATGCAAATAATAAATTTTAATTCTAACAGGAGAATCAAGGTCACTTTTGACTAAAGTTTATTTAAAGTAAAATAATATTGATCAATTTTTATGTTTAAAAGTTATATATCATATTTTTCTCTTACATATAACTGTTACTTCAGAAGGGATCATATTGAAAATGTCATGTAACATGAGTTTATTTCCTTAATGTCATAAATATCTAGAAGAACTATAACCTGAGACCGGTTTATATTTTGGATTGTGGCCATATAACAACTATGCAACCTAGCTCAACTAATAGTTGTTACAACGTTGATTTCTAAGGACTGCTCTAACAAGTAATCCAACTTTTTGAACACAAATAGGGTCCTGATTAGCTTGATTATAGTTTTACCTAGCTAAGGGATGGTTCTTTATAAGGACAAGACTAACGGAAGACTTGTAAATGATTTAAGTAAATGTCCAAAATTTGACATAAAGACCTGAGAGAAAGCCTTTAATTGCCCACTAGAGAGTTCAAGATGAAACTCTAGATTAAAATGCAAGTGCTAGTGAAGAATTCTTTTTCAAACCTTTTCGACATAACCTTACACCATTAGAGAGCAAAACTATGTGCAAATTGCATGTTCCCAGTAATGAATGCTCAAAATTAGTAGATGCCACAAGCACTAAAACAACTAAGGCAACCACTACCCAAAAGATCCATAAAGCAAAAGTCACATAGTCATAATACTATAATCTCTATTATTACTTCATATAATAGTACAATTTTAAAATATTATGATCAAATTAGAGAATTCTAAGGTATGTGGGCACCAAAGTAAGGAACATCAAAAACTGTTCATGCAGATATTATATTAAACATGTAACAGACATTAATGATACCCTTAAGATGTCAACAAGCCTTTTCAATTCTATGCCTGCTGTGTTTGTCTCTTTTGGCACTTGGGCTCTTTGTTTTTTTTTTTTTTTTGGTGCTGAAACACTAGTATTACTTGTCAGTAGTTCTAGACCACTATTGCAAACTTGTTCAAATATCTAGCTTTTAATCTGTATACTTGTTACCTAATACCATTTAAGAGCTTCTATTCTCGGTAGACTTGGCAATTTGGGCCTAGCTTGATTTTGGCAAGGTTGATTGGGCTACGAGCTAAACAGCTCAACCCAACTGGGCCACACTCAGCCTATTGCTATCTGTAATTCTCGACCAGCAAAATGGTTTGACTTAGAAAATTATGTGATGCTGGTAATAGTTAACTATAGTGGCAAACACTAACTTAGGATGTTATTCAAGAAAATAATGAATGATGTAAGACTTTTATAGTCCTTAAATAGGCCCTTGTGAGATTCAAGAAAGTAATTATAGGAGCCTAAACATTGCAACTCAAAACAATCTCTTTTTTTTCTCTCTCTCTTTTTGAATCAATTTTCCTAGTCAAACATCATTCCATCCCGTTACTAGAAAAAGTATTTTATGGTTCACAAAAAACCAGAAAAAGGAAACGTTAAAACAGTCAAAATTTAAGTGGCTGCCAACTAGACATATGGTAATGTTATCCAACTGATATGCTATCTCATACAAACTAGTCTCAGTTGGGACATTAGAAACCCTATCCAAAAGCAAAGCTTTTGTTAATGAACGAATTAAAGTACCAAATCGAGTATAAAAATGGTGGTCAGAATCAAAGTCAGCTATTCCTGAAACCATAAGTGGTGGATGGAAAATAAATTGCAATGCGTGATATGTGTTTTAGAGGAAATTTTGTGGCTTAGGTTAGTGAAGGGTCTGAATACCCTAATGAATATGGTTCGGTGACTTGTGGAGGAACAAACGCGATAAACACGACTCATGTTAATCTCTTCTTTCGATGAATCCTAGGTGCGTCACTCAGAAAAATAAAACAGGTAAAGTAGAACGGTAAATTTGCCAGCATCAGAACATGCAAACATAACAAAACAAAAGCATAACAACAGACAAGATAAGCAAATTAATTGGTTCAAAGAAACAGCCACTGGTGAAACTTCAGTGGCACTTGCTTTATCAAAATGATTTTCAAAGCAAATACATATGCGTACACAATCCGTAGACAGCAGACACATAAATGTGTATATATACAATGCATGAGGAAAAGAAAAGGATTAACGTACCATTAATCCAGTTCCTAGGAGGCTGGAAGTGATAGCCAGTTCTATGGAGTTGCTGCACCTTAACAACTTTCAAGAATTGTAAGTCTGGATAAATTCTATGAGACCCCTCCACCACGCCATTGTCATTCAGAATCACGAAAGCAAACGCAACCAACGCTAAAAAAGAGAGAAACTGTGGAGCAGCCATGGAGAAAGGCAACGAAAAACCAAAAATTTGAACAGATAAAAGGCGGACGGAATTTTCCTTAAACCTCAGAGGAATCAAGAGAGAGATTTTGAGAAAGGAGGATTGTTGGTGTGAAGGGAATGATGCTACGTGTATGCGTATTTATAAGTATGTTGAAGGGTTTTGGTAGGTTATTTTTGGAATGCAGAAGCAGAAGAGAGTGAAATAGAAGTGGGCACTATGGGGTGGGGATGGAGGTGAACAGTAGATAGTAGAAATTGACGGTGACAATACAAATAATGGATTCTCAATTTCATCCGAAACGATAGTTATGGATAAAAATACCATTTAAATTAGCGATTTGTTTGAGATAGTTCAACTTTGAATGCACTTCTCCATTTTGTTCTTGCCAACGTGTCCATGTATCACATGCTGCACTAACAGAGTTTCTCTCACAAATCCCCCGAGTTCATCTCATGGTAAAAACTTTCAAAATGATAAAGAATAGAATGTATATTGGATAAGCTTTGGGAACGAATGCAAAAATAGTCTTAACTCATTTCCAAAGTGCTTCTGCTGTAGGTAACGAAAAGTCATCAAATTGTTGTATAGGAAATAAGCGTTGGGTTAATTTGAATATTGACTATAATCAATATTGGCTAATTGAAGACCATTTTGCTTACGCACACGTAACATCCGAACTTTATCTTTATCTACAATTTATCGCTTATCAATTGACTTGTTCCAATTTTCTTATTCAACTTATAACTAACACATTCTTTCCTTTTAATTGTCCAATTAACAAACCAAAATGAAAATAATTAAGCAGACATATGAAAGTTGTCAATTACAAATTAAGAAAAAGTTGAAGTCCATTCCGATTTTACATATTTAAAATCTGAAGATTACCCTTTCAAAGATTTTAGCAGGATCTTGCTCAACCATCTTGGAAGATAATTATTTGACTTTTGTGCATTTTTCCTTTTATCCACCTATTAATTATCCGAATAATAATAATAACATTGATGAGTAATGAGAGTCATTGGCTTAATAATGAGATACAATTAACTTGGCCAGACCGTATGTCCCTGTTTCTGAAAAATCAAGTACTGGTTGAGTTGCAGGATTAAAAGCTTAGTATTAATACAAATAAGGGCATGATAGAAACTATTTAAAAAGCTTAGTAATCATAAAGGAGGTGGGTTGGAAAAGCAACGCAAGTCCAAAAGTAGTTCCGTGCTTCCTTTAATTGTTGATACGTTGACAAAGATAGTAAAACCTAAATCCTTAGAATTCGTATAAAAATTATTATAATTGATCCCAATTATAGTAACCATTCATATTTTTATTTTTAAATTCAATAAAAAAATCGTTTGTTTGAGTTTTTATTTTTGGTTTCTTACAATTTTTATAATTTATAGAAATCATAAAAAGTGATTTTTTTATAATGTAATTTAGTATTAAATAAAAGTAATTTAATTTAAGATCATATCTTTAATTATTTAGAATTATGAATAATTTAAATTTTAATACTTTAAACTTTATAATTAATTTAAATATTAATTTTAAAAATAAAATAATTTAATTAAATATTATTAATAAAATATAATTTAAAATATATAAAATTTTAAACAAATTTTCTTTACAAATAAAACAACCCCAAAAACTGAAATCACACGATCTTAAAATCTATTGTGGTCACACCGGTGTACTTGACAAACTCCGTGTCCTATTCTAGCCTTTTAATGGCCATGAAAAGGCTCGTGAGAACGAAACCCAAAGTTGAAATCCACGTAGGTGAGATTCCCTCTTTGGGTGGACAATTGGTGATTTATGTCCGTATCATAAATGGTCCCCTGATTACACCAAACCTAGGCACAAATGGGTATGTCTGTCGATCACATACACTCAAATGGGGTTGTAGCCTTTCATGCACATCACACAAACTAGAATGCTACTTCCGGCATACCTAGCAGACTTTACAGCACTGACGGACATTCGAACAGACATTAGTACAAGCCGACAAGGCAGATATGAAAAATGTCACCAAACGCTCCCAATTTGATCATGTACCTAATAGACAAATATTGATGGATTCTTGACAGATTTTCAGTGCTGGAAAAAGGTCTTGTCAGTGCTATGCACACAGCTTGATATACTCTATCTTAGAACATTAAGACAAGAAACCTTAAAAAATATACATGTATGCTACCTAGGAAGAACTTCCGATTGCGAAAGACAAAAGATCGGTTTGGTTAGTTTTGAGAACCAAAGAGATGAGATCCTCGTAAAACTCCTAGTAATATTTTGTCTTCAATAGCATTCGAGCGTTTGGCATCCTAGTTGCTAGTAGTGATTCTTGTGACAATCGTGAAGCCATATGGAGAAGATTCTAAAGATAACGTGTCAAAGGTGTAAGGTATTTCGTGACACTTTTTAGGATCGAAGTGCATTGAACATGAAACTCCCAGAAACAAGATGAGAGAGACATAGTGGGTCGAAAGCTTTTCTCGACTTTACTTGAGTTTCAACCTAACGTGCTCAATTTTGTTTCTACCCCAAAATGGATTCGTATTGGCGCATATATCGATTCAAGTGAGTCGAGGGTACGAAGTTTCTGTACAAAAATAGAGTTGTATAGTGTGTGGAACCCTCACATTTCTTTTGTCGATTAAGTGGCCACTTCCAATAAATATTTTCAAATGTCTTATGTAGAGACTAATTGAATTGCACAATTTTAAGTATCAACGTTTTGTTATGTCCTAAACACAAAAGGTATAGATTCAATCGTCGCCTCCAACATTCCGTTGAATCTTTCTGTGGTTAAACAGCATTCCAGCAAAAGATCTTGAGCGAGTTCCATCTAATTTTCAAGACTTGAGTGCTTGGAAGTGACAAGGATCTGTAATGCAAGACAACGCATGCCCTCCATTTTTTCACCGGTTCTTCCCAATTGCTTTGCTTTAGTCAGGTACTAGAAAGGTCTACCAGCAAGTTCTGTTTCTAGTACCCAAACCAAGCATGTGTCCGTTTGCGTAGGGACAGATGCTTCATAACTACAACAAAGGTTGTTTCAACCAAGGTTTTGGACCTAACTTAACTAACCCAGAAGTTGGGCTGGTTTAACAACAGATATTTACATTGGCTGGTCTATAATTAGCCACTTATTCGAGCTGCAGCACAGATGTCCTTCCAAATATACACGAAAGTTCTTATTTTTAATTCATACTTTTACCAAGTCAATAACAAACCAGAGAAGATTATTGAGTTTTTTAATATAATATTAAATACTTTTAAATTTTGTGTAGCTTAATACCGAAAAGTTTATTCAATTCAACCCCATTTTTTTCATATAAAAGCCACTGCTTGAGTTATTGCCATCTAAACCAACAGCTACACCTGCTTTCCTTTCAATGGTAACCTTAGTGACTTGACTTATTTTTACATATTTTGTTTTTTTTTAAATGCATATATAATGATATATCTACTTTTTCAACTCAAAGATACATATAATGACACTACAATTAAGTATATCCAGTGAATTATCTTTTCCTTTTTCCACTGAAATTAAGTGTTACACAAAACCCTTCAACCATTAAATAGAATTCCTTAGAAAACTCATCATCTTCTCAGACATGGAACGTTTGAATGTGATCCAATGATATTCAGAACCTATTCAATGCACCAAAAAATCAACTAAAAGCAGCAGAAGGCCATCGTTAGGTTTTATTTGTGCTTTGAATGCCATTCACAAGTTCAACCAGAAGTCACGAATACAAACAATACCCAAATAAGACCGAAGCTACAGGTGGTGAGGAGTGAAAGATTTGACTACTGTAACCACTTAGGTAAGATGGCCCAGTTACTAACCACCACAAACTCCACTTAAATAGGGAGGACAAAAGAAGAACACCTTAATGTGACATAAACCTGAAACACATTATCTACCATCACCTTAGTAACTATATTTTATAGAATAAGCACATGAATAATGAGCAGCAACTAGAAGCGCCCAGAAGATGCGATCAAATGGATTTTAAAGCATTTTTTTACTTTGCTGATTAAACACATGTTGTACAAATTGATATCAAAGACTTGGGCACATACGAAAATATCACCAGAACTCTAGATCTCCCGGCCTCCATCTTCCAACCTATCTAGGTCTCCCTGATAAGTCACTCTCTTCAGCAACTTTCAGTTCATGAAAAGACATACTTAAATTATTAAAGGGTTGACTAGCCCGACTTTCTCTAATAACCTGTTTGGTTCAATAAAAGAAATAGATAGGAATAGAATAGTTATTCTTAATATTAGAAAAAGACGAAGAATAGAACAGAATAAGTATTACTTTGTTTGGTTTAGGGAATGAAACAGAGAACTAATGTTTAGTTTGAAAATATAAACTTGGAATAAGAACGGAATAAGTAACAAAAAGATAAAAATGTCCTTATCATTATTATTATTATTATTATTATTATTATTATTAACTTTATTATTCTTATTATTATTAAATATTGTTACAAATTTACTATTTATTATTAAATTATCAATTTTTATTTTTAATTATATTATTAAACTTATTATTATTATTATTATTAGTATTATTATTATTTATTGTTATAAAATTTCTACTTATTATTATTCTTATTATTATTAATATTAATAATTTTATTATATGAAATTTATTTATTTATTAATTATTATTATTATTATTATTATTATTGTTATTACTATTATTATTAATTTTGTACTTATTATTATTATTGTTATTATTATTATTAATTATTAATTATTGTTATTATTATTATTAATTATTGTTATAAATTTTCTAATTATTCTTATTCTTATTATTATTAATATTATTTTATTATTAATTTTATTATACGAAATTAATTATCTTATTATTATTATTATTATTATTATTATTATTAATTGTGAGAAGGATAGAGTTGTCTTCAATTGGAATAGCTATTCTTGAAAAAGTTAAAAACAGGTAGAGACGAGTTTTGTGTATTCCTCAACATTTAAGAATAGATTTTCCTAATGCATAGCTATTCTGGGTTTGATTTCTAACTAAACATAATTTTAGTAATCTGTTAGGAATATATTACGAATAGAATAGCTATTCCTTTAAACCAACAGTCCGTAAGCCTATTGCTGGCCATTGAAGAATGGAAAACTACCGTTTCATTTGCAAATGGTAAGTTTAGGCTATGTTATTTTAGTGTTAAACAGATGCAATTATAATTTAGATAAAAGATCAAAAGTTTCTCGTTTGGAATGTGATTAAAACAAAAGATCAGAGTAAAAGTATGAGAACAAATCCAATATTAATGTTCAATTATTGTTTAAAAAGTTCGACACTTTGTCAATGGATGAAAATAAAAGTGTGTTAAACCATGTAAATCACACGACACTTATCCAAAAGAATTGGTGGTGGTGAGGCATCCTATCTCTAATAAAATGCAGCTATCTTGTTGGGACTTGATTTCGGAACCGGACCCAACCGAAAAAAAAATAAAAAATAGAAACGAAAAACGAAACAAAAAGGACGAAAGTGAATGCGAAAAGCAAATTGAATCGGAAGTTATAAAAATCGAATACATATCGGAAAGGGAAACAAATGAACAGACGAAAACAAAAACGAAGAGCGAAAGAATCCGACGCAAAGCACACACACGGTTCAATCGAACAAAATCAAATTTTCCGACATCCCAGAATCGCAAAAACTTAGGAAAACCAAATTAGCGTTGGAAACCTTACGACGTTTAATCTAAGCTAATCAAATCTGGTATAAATTTGTTTCTTCTTCTTTCTCAATTTTTAATCCATTTCAAACAAAGCAACTTAATTTCCCATTTGGAAAATTTATCCTCAATCAAACTCAATTCATAAGGTTCGTCTAATTCATTTCATCATTTCTCTTTTTTTAAACAAAAAATAATTCTTTTTCATATTATTCATTCCTTTTCTCTTTATTCAATCTATATTTGAACAAGAATTGGGCAGTATAATGACTGTATTTTAACAATCCCAAAAACCTGCAAATGGTTTTAAACTCACTTCTATATACCAAACCAATACATACAATTCATCGGACCTCCTGTCCGGAATCCCAACATAAACAAACACAATTCTATACCTATAACACTTCAATAATTCGTAATCAATGATCAGAATCATCGGACCTCCCGTCCAGAATCCATATCACAAACAACCCCATTCATATTCATATGCAAATCACATTCATAACTCAAATCATACACAAATCCCACTCATATCTTAATTCAATATACAAAAAAATCATTATTCATACTCATCATGAAATAATGCCTACAAAACATTAATGGCCTTCCAAGCCATATACAACACCAAAATCCAAAATTACATAAAATGCTAGCTAAGAAAAATCGAACACAAACCTTGACTTTCTTTCATCCGATCTCCTGCTCGAATACCTAGAGATGGGGATGAAAGGGGTTGAGCTTGACAGCTCGTGGATAACATGTTTATAAGTCAAAAAATAAGCAAAAATCATTTTTCAAGACGTTTGTCATTATAAACATTTCTCAGAAGAAAATTCATCGAAAGCTTATTTTTCAAACTTTTCAACTTTTTAAAAGCATTCATAATCACTTTCAAAAATTTCACAAAAATTGTTGCGACTCGATTTCGGAACCGGACCCCAACCAAAAAAAACGAAAAACGGAAACGAAAAACGAAACAAAAAGGACGAAAGCGAATTGAATCGGAAGTCATAAAAATCAAATACATATCGGAAAGCGAAACAAATGAACAGACGAAAACAAAAACGAAGAGTGAAAGAATCCGACGCAAAGCACACACACGGTTCAATCGAACAGAATCAAATTTTTCGACATCCTATAATCGCAAAAACTTAGGAAAACCAAATTAGCGTTGGAAACCTTACGACGTTTAATCTAAGCCAATCAAATCCGGTATAAATTTTTTTTCTTCTTCTTTCTCATTCTTTAATCCATTTCATACAAAGCAACTTAATTTCCCATTTAGAAAATTTATCCTCAATCAAACTCAAGTCATAAGGTTCGTCTAATTCATTTCATCATTTCTCATTTTTTTAAACAAAGCATAATTCTTTTTTATATTATTCATTACTTTTCTCTTTATTCAATCTATATTTGAACAAGAATTGGGCAGTATAACGACTGTATTTTAACAATCCCAAAAACCTGCAAATGGTTTTAAACTCACTTCTATATACCAAACCAATACACACAATTTATCGGACCTCCTGTCCAGAATCCCAACATAAACAAACACAATTCTATACCTATAACACTTCAATAATTCGCAATCAATGATCAGAATCATCGGACCTCCCTTCCGGAATCCGTATCACAAGCAATCCCATTCATATTCATATGCAATCACATTCATAACTCAAATCATACACAAATCCCACTCATATCTTAATTCAATATACAAAAAAATCATTATTCATACTCATCATGAAATAATGCCTACAAAACATTAATGACCTTCCAAGTCATATACAATACCAAAATCCAAAATTACATAAAATACTAGCTAAGCAAAATCGAACACAAGCCTTGACTTTCTTTCA
>JANIJH010000005.1:65884477-65904062 GCA_024520975.1 Erythroxylum areolatum
AAAATTAAAGAATAAATCAATTAAATCAATAAATCCATAAATAAATAAATAAATAAAATAAAATTTTCGGGGCCCAACATTACACATAATGTGGCAACCACGCAAGCTATTTAGATAAAAGGTTTCATAAATATTTGGACATTATATTACAAAAAAGGTCCAATTGAAAATGTTATATGGAAATAAGATTATTATATCATTGATTACAAATGAGCCATAAGTTTTTAGTGTAACAACATAAAGTTAACTATCATTATATGAGAGACTTAGTTAAAAAAAAGGAAAAAGAAATGTTGAATTTGTTCTCGATGAAGAGATGTTACTAGATCCTATAATAAAAGGATTATCCTATGAGAAATTTAAAGGACTTATAGAAAATATATGATTTGGTAAATATCCAAATTAATTAAATCTTCACTCGCAATGGAAATATAATAGTCATTGTTAGGTAGAATTATCAAATTACAATCAAGTCCGAGATGTTTAACATGTGAGATTATAATTTAGGTAAAAGATCTTAAGCTTCTCACCTAGAATGGATATATATATGAAATGGTCTATAAGGACTCTATGAAAGGAAGATTGTCTATAAAAAGCCTCAATGATAAAATACTTACAAACTTAAAGTTGAAAGTTAGGAAATCTATTTCAGAGCATTTGAATGAATTCCAAGATATAACAATAAAATCATTCTTGATGATGAGTTGCAAGCCTAATTTCTGTTGAATTCACTATCGGATAGTTGGGAGATGCGGATGGTGACGATTACCAATTCAGTTCTGGAAGGTGTGCTCTCTTTAGATGTAGTCAAAGAGAGTATGGTCAATGAAGAAATCAAAAGGGAAGAGATGGGAGTTGACAACAAGCAGGATTTTGTGGCAAAAAGCAAGGGAAGGAGCAAGACCCAAATGGCATAGCAATTCTAAGAGCCGATCAAAGTTTACAATTGATAAAGAGGTGAAGACATATCATTATTATGATAAGTCAAGACATATTAAGAGGTTTTGTTATAAGTGAAAGAGGGATTAAAAAAGGCAAGATCGTCAAAATGATGGAGATGATCATATTACAGTTACAAATACTTCAAGCACGAATGATGAGTTGTCCCTAGTTTGTATAATAATTGAATGCTTCTATGTTAGTTATTCAGGTTTGCAGTAGTTAATTGACATGAGAGCTTTGTATCATTATGTCCTAAAAGTATAGTACTTCTCAAACTACAAGAGCAGAGACTTTGAGAGCTACGAAGATTGTCGGTATGGGTGATATCTGAGTTTAAACAAATATTATATGCTTATTGACCATGAGAGATGTACGAACATCCCCAAATTAAGGATAAATCTTTTATCAACAAACATGTTAGATCGAGAAGGATTCAAGCATACTTTTAGGGATAAAAAGTGGAAAATATCTAATGCAGCGATGAATGTTGCTAAAGGATAGTTGTGTTGCATATTGTACAAGACACATTTAAAGGTGTGTCGAGGTAAAGAAACATACACAAGTGAAAAAGAAACTTCTCCAAATATGTGGCATCGACGATTAGGGCATATGAGTGAGAAGGGAATGAAGTTATTGGCTAGTAAATTTCTTATCCTATTCAGAAAAACTTTGTCCCTTAATCCTTGTAATCATTGTTTAGCAGGAACACAGGATAAAGTCTCTTTCAAGAGACAAACTATAAGGAAGACAAAGTCATTGGAGTTGGTCCATTAAGATGTTTATGGTCCCATTAAAGAGGAGTTACTAGAAAGTAACAAATATTTTATTTCATTCATTGACGATGTTTTAAGGAAGATTTGGCTATATATGTTGATAGCCAAAAGTTAAGTATTTGAAACTTTTCAGTAGTTTCATGTCATGATTAAAAGGGAAGTTGAAGTACCTATGAACAGATAATGGAAGAGAGTATAATTCCAGGGTGTTTGAAGAATTTTATACGTCGCTTGGAATTACACATGAGAAGATTGTACTAGGTACTCCACAACATGATGGTATTGTTAAGAGGTTAAAAGAACAATTGTGGAGAAGATTATTTGCATGCTCCAAATGTCCAAGTTGCTGAAGACATTTTAGGGTAAAGTAGTCAGAACTACAGTCCATTAGATTTTGAGATTCTCCAAAGAGCAGGGTCAGGTAGAGATCTCATATATCATCATTTGAAAGTATTTGGTTGCAAAGTATTTAAACATGTACCTAAGGATCAGAGACAAAAGCTTGTTTTAAAGGTGATACCTTGCATCTTTATTGGCTATAATGTTGATCAGTTTAGCTTTAAACTATGTGACCTAGAGAAGCAAAAAATGGCCAAAAGAAGGGATGTGGTATTTTAGGAGTACGAAGAGGTGTGGATCTTCTAAGAGAGCAAATAAGGTTACTAAAAATAGCTCATCTTATGATGTAGTTAATTCTTCTCCAAATTCTACCATCACTAAGCAATCTACAAGAGAAAGAAATGAAGCTGAAGGGGGAGATTGTTGAGTGTCCAACTTCATTTTGAGACTTTCAGTGATCGTTGATGCCTTTATGCTTTGTAGGAATAACAAACAAGATAAGATGAATGATAACTGGATAAAGCTCTTTTGGGAGAGACATGATGGTGTACAGTGCTACATGCTCGTGTCCTTAACTTACAGGCTGCATGGATCAATCATGTAAGTCTCTAGAACCGTGTGAAAAAGATGTAAAGGGCGAAGATATAAATAGTCGTGTACACTCCCATGTTCATAACATACACAACTGTGTGTGATGATCGTGTAGCTTTCTGTAACCATGTATATATGTGACATAAGTGATGCTAGAAAAGACACTGTCACTTACATGTGATCGTGTACAATGCAAAAAACCTAATTCGGGATATAAAAGACAAAAAAGACAGGTTTGATCATTGGGAGGTGGCTAAAACACTAAAAAGAAAAGAAAATATAGGAAAAACAAGCAGAATAGTATTCTCATCTTTTTTATTATTTTTAGGATTGGTTTGAGAGTAAGTTAATTAATATATCAACTTTGATTTTAATAGGGAAACTTTGTAAGACAACTTATAATTGTGGGATGATATATTAAACTTTGTAAATCCTTATTTAAGTATGGTGAATTTGCTTGTCAATTTGGCCTATAATTTTTTCCTCTATATTGGAGATTTTTTCATGTAAATCTCTGCATTTACTTCTTTATTAAATTTTTTTCTCATACTGATATTTGCTGTAAACTTAAAGAGGTTTTTGTTGTTACTCTTTAGTTGATTTTTCAAAAAGTCTTTTTTTCTCCCAAAGTGCGTGTTATTTTCTAAACTCCCAGAATCCTCCGGTCACCTTAGATGATGAAGTTGATGCCAAGTCGACGACTAACGGTGTATGCCCACCATAACATCTGTCCTAGAAAATATGATTAGGGCGATGGAAATGTACATCCCATTACTGAAAAAATAAGGCAAATATCAAAGTCGACAAAACCCATCATCGTCGAGGCAGCATATGACACTAAAATTCAGTAGTAAAAGGAAAGATGATCAAAATTTTGTAAAATGTCGTAGAATCTTTACAGAAAAGGGTCATGAAATCCTGTAAGAATGTTGAAGGAAAGAAAATTTTGACAAATGCCTTTCGATAATAGCATTCGTTTCTTAGACTTGTCCACGCAAAAAAAAGTTTTTACATTTAAGTAGTAAAGAAATATTAAAAGTTATGGTACAGCTCCAAAACATGAAGGTGGTAGGTTGATGGGATTGAGGTCAGTGTATGGACTATGGAGTCTGCAAATTCTGTAGCTCTAGAAGCAGAAAGCAAATGAACTTTTCCGATTTCCATAGCAAGGATATATTTTAAATTTGAAGCATTAATGGAGCAAAATCAGAAAGTTAAAAATCTCATGTTGGTCAAAACTCAGATGAAAAAGTTGGTGAAATATAGTCAAATCCACTGAAGCAATTGATAGGCCTCAACGATTCAGCATCACAAAGTTAAGTTTGACATGAACATAGTGAGACGATTCCCTTGTATGCCAAGCTGGGTAATACATCATGAATTTGTGTAGACATTCAAGGATAGAATTCGTCGACATACAGAGTATCACAACCCAACAAATTCGTTTTCGCTGCTCTCGAGCAATTAATATTCTCATACATTACATTGGAACTCATTAACATACATAGAATTAGAAGAAATAAATCTTAAATCACCCAACTGTGGGATCTGCTACCCACTTTTTACATCCTTCTGTTAATCCACGTATTATATTGCTAAATCCCGAGTTGGAATTTATTCATGGCCAAACCTCCAAAATAAGAAAGTACCCCTCCAGCTCTCCACTACGCTTTCCTTGCATCCTGAAGCTTTCCGTATAGCAGCAGAAACTCTATATGTGGCCACTCAGTAGTGGTGCAGATAAATTCGCAATGAACGGGCTTGAAAGACGAGCTAGGACCGCCCTGTTTCTAATTGAGTTGTGCAAGCGGTGATCGTGGTATCAGAGATGGCTTCAACTCCTTTGTCTCGAAGGATTCATATGAATTGTTTTCCCGAAATCCCTCGAGAAGGCTCTCCATTGGCATTGCACGGAGTGACTCTATTGTCCCCTTACTAGGAACTTCTGTCTCACTTCTCACTGGCGTTGTTCCTGTTGGCTCGTAGTCCTGCACAAACATAGGTTCATCGTTTAAGGACTCAAATAAGTAATTAATTTTTTCCTTATTAGGTGAAGAGACTGTTAAAATGCTAATAAACACCGTATGGCAAATAAATGAAGGATTAGAGTGATTTATATATACACGAAACCAATTTTATAATTCAAGTTTTGAAAGCTAAATATTTGTGCTTAAGTAGCCTCTACCATATATCGCTGCTCAAATGTTTCCTTTGCCTTGTCTTCGATAGCTGCGGCTTGGCCGGAATGATTATCCCTCAAAACGTCAATGGTTTTTGCATGAGATTGCACAGCCTCCAGGATACCAGATACAGTTCTACGTTCCTGCTCTGATGCACCTGCAGCAATAACAAAACAGAGAATGTCACATCCCAGACACTTACCGCCAGAAATGCAGCCCATGTGGTGATTCAACATAAGCTACTCAAAAGAAAGTCAACTCTATCAAAATCGAAAATCTGAAGACGATGAAACCACTAATACTTACTGTCAATGTGATGAAGGATTTCTTCATTATTCTTTGCCGCATCTTCCTCGGCTGCAATTCTTGCAGAATCAACTTCCGCCTCATGCTGGTCAATACTGTCGCAGGCATTTCTGTAGAGAAACAGTTACATATTACGCATATATTCACTTAGGTTTGCCAGATAAAGTTTTCTAATACTGATAGAAAGTAAATAACTGAAATACTTGGAAAATACCAAGATGATGACTTCAATATTGCTTACAGAGCAAATCCTTGTGCCTAACATGCTAAATGCTTCCAATTCTTGTATTGGACAATTAATGGTGGAAAAAACAGTAGGGCGAGGCGTATTACCTAGTAAGTGACGTCAATGCGGAGGCGTGTTCCCTGCCAATGTCATTAACCGAATCCCGAGTTTTTTTCCAGAGCTTGGAAGCCGATTCGGCTGTTGTCACGCTAGAGAATAAGGAAGCACATGGGTCAGACTAATGTATAAGAACTGTTGGTGCACCCACCATCACACAGAAGATCAACATACCATTGCTGCAGGATGAACTCCATACGACAATGTTTCGCAGCAGAGTAATCTGCAGAGTCCTTGGCACTATTCTCCGCCTGCATAGAAAACTCCTGCCATTTGCGTTTTGCCTCTGTAGCAACGCCCTCCATTGAAGAAACATGTTCATCCAAAAATGCTTTGTTTCCGGTGGCATTTTCTCGCAGGCCATGTAGCCTTGCATTCACCTGTGAAAGCAAAAGTCAGCGCATCTTGGTAATCAAGACATTATTGAAAAGGTAAAAAACCAGAAGAGCACCATATCTTTCTGACGTATGATGTGGTTAGAGACTAGATTGTTGATGTCAGCAACAAGCTTCTCAGCATCTGATTTCGATTGCTCCTGCACAAATAATGATTGAGCAGCCATTGTGTCTTACAGAGATATGCAACTGAAAGTTTTGGGAGATGCACAACAACTACCTCATAAGCCTTCTGAAAATCAGCAATACTTTTCATTTGGATTTCATCAGCTAATGCTGCATGATTTTCAAGCCTTTCAGATACTTCTGAAATCTTTTTGAGAAAATCATTCATATATGCTGAGATCTCCTTCGTCTGCTCACTACTAAGATTGAATCTCTGATGGATTTCCAATAACAATTGTGACAAATAAGAAAGCAATGACGGCAAATACACTAAAGTAGACGGCAGTGATGCAGCATAGTCACATTTAATTCAAATGAACAAATAATTTTCAGTATTTCCTGGGTACTATATCAATCAATATTCAGACAATATCTGTTGCAACAAAACACAAAAATATCCATCAATATTCAGACAATATTTGTTGCAACAAAACACATAATCCAGCTTGCAACATCAAGAAGTTGTTGTCGAGAAAGCAATACTTCCAAACTTGCTCCATTCCAAATTAATTTAACGTGGAGTTCAGATTATATAACCTGTCGCAGTTCCCTTGCAAAAAGAGCCATTTCTCCTTGGTGAGCTGAGAGACAACTCTGAATATCATCAAATATTGAATCTGCTTGACCACTCTCTGAAGCTAGACACTGATTTCGAAGGATGCATAATTAGATCTCCATGGAATAATTAGGATATAAAGTGGACAAGGAATTCAAATAACTGCTACCTACATCTTCAATGGACTCTGCATTAGAAGCTACCAAAGATGAAATTTCTTCCAGACCTGCAATAGAGGTTGCCTTGTGCAAACGCACAACATTTTGCAATGCCTCCAAGTGGGATACATACAAATTCCTCAAAGCCGTTAATTTCTTCCTGGTATCCTTGACTGCCTGAACGCGTGAATTCATAAACCATGAACAAGAGCAGAGCAAAAGCTTGTACCTCTCAAGTTAAACTCTTCTACCAATTTCTTCTTTAAAAATAAAAAATAAAACAAAAGATTATATAATAGAGGAAAGAAATCAAGGAAACTAGAGAGCATATGTTTATACCTTATCATGTACATCCAAAAGAGAATGACAGCGGTTCTCAACACACTTAAGATGTTCATTTTGCTGAGACGTTGATTTCGCTAACATGCCACCAAGAGAATGAATTTGCCTGGAGAGTTCAATTCTGAAGTTGTTCACCACCGATCTGTTATCTTCATTCAGTTTGTCTTCTCTACCTACAAACCATCACACTATCTAGTGAGCAATATGTGGTGGTTAACTAAGAAACTTTTAGTTTCTAACTAAACAAAACACTACATACCAATCTTTTGGAACAAAGAAACATTATCCTGAAGAGCTCTCTCCAAGTCACCCCGTAGAACAAATGTTTGATGAGCCAGAGCATTCTCTGTTCAGTAAGTTCAATGGTAGCATCAAGTATCAAAAGTGAATCAAAATATAAACATCAAAGAAAATTTAAATATACCTGCTTTTTCCCTTTCGGATATGATAAAGTCCTTCTCCTTTAGAGCATAATGGCACTTCTTAAGTTCTTCATTACTGCTGGCTAGTAATTTGCTGGTATAGCTTAAGTTTCTCTACATATATCATGCACCCAATCAGAACCTGTCCATAAAAAGTAACTATACAAGAAAAGCTTACAAACATTTCTTACCTCAGTTGCATCAAGTTGGCCGCTCAATTCAGAACATTGCCGAACTTGGGCAACATATTTATCTTGCAGCTCCTCAAGTTGCTGGTCCAACACATTGTGCATGCATTATACTAAGAATAAAATAACGCTAGAAACTAAAACGTTCATGCTTACTATCGGAAAAACCCTATTCAGCTCCACATACTAACCTTATGGTTACTTTCTATAGTTATCCCCATTTGTTCTATTTGTTCTGCCATGGCCTGAACATAGAAAGCAAAAATAGATGAGCAATATTCAAACACATTCATGGTAGATCAGTGGCAAACACAACAAGATCGGACAAAAGATAATCCTTGACTCATATCGAACAAAAAACTTGGGATAAATACAGCAAAGAAACATTGGAAAATAGGAGCTACCATTTCAGAAGCCAATCAAGCCAATCAAAACTGAGACAACTGATATATTATGTTACCTTCCTTTCACTCTCCTCTTGGTAGTATCGTTCCTTTGGAATATAAACACCATTCTTTTCACGTGCAGCATAAACCTCTGAGTAACACGATGGCATTTGAAGCAAGATAGAAAACCAGGGCACCATAAGTTCCATGCAACTTTAATGAACTCTTTACATAAATTTAAGATTACCAGCCTGCCAAAGACAAGCCATCTCACCTGCCTTAAGCCTGTCAATCTCTCCATAAAGATCCTTGATAAGAGTAGATTTCATCATTTTTTGATTAACCTACAAGCAGCCACATAAATTTCTAAATACTCTTAAGTCCATGTATCCAATTTAAGTGTGTAATCACTCAAGCAGCAAGGTTCGCATCTTAACTAATATAAGCACACATTACTATATATTAAGCACAGATAGAAAATACTGTCATGCGTTCACAAACATTTCATGTAGCAGTTTGTATACAAGAGCGGTCTGAAAGAAAATGAAGTAGACACAGTCCTTTCCATAGTTGCCAACAGAACCATACTCTAACCTGATGATCGATTTTTAAAATAGCTGCTTAAAGAGCTTAAACATGAAAAGTTGCAGTGCTACAACACAAGCTTAAAACAGCCAGCAGATGATAAGCAGTATTTAGCATTAGTTCAATTTACACAACACCAACTCCTACAGAGTTTTAACATTTGAAGTTACATAGTTCTCCAAATCCTAGATAACATTATTTATGGAGTGTTTTCTCAATTCCGAATTCAGGGATCGGGAATTGATTACGTGAATTATGTATTTGGATTTTAGTTTAACCAAACAAGGAGTACGTTAATGAAATAATACACTAAATTTCTGCAAGAAAACGTACCTCGGGTTTATTTTTTATGTGCTTTGCCCTGTGCGCATAATCCAGGGTACTCAAAGTCTCCTCGAGACAGTGAACAGCTGGTGAAACTGTGGCTATGATGCATGTTTTAGTTCTTCCCCCAAGTGAATCACGAAGTAACCTTGTGAGCTTGCTATCCCTGGAGTATTTTAGTTATAAACACAAGTTGGAAAAGAAAATCAAGAACAGGCTGTCACCACGCAGATCAAGAAAACAATTTGAACCTGTAAGGTATATGCCCAAGATGTTCAACAAGAGCATTAATCACTCGACCCAAGGTAAGCAAACTTTTGTTAATTTCACCAGCTTCTCTTGCACGACCCTAAAACACAGCGAACAGTACAACCGGATTATGAGATAACACGGATTTTATTTTAGATTCTTATTAGCCAACCACCACTGAAACTCATAAGGTCAATGATGTCAAAATGAAACAATACCTCCCTAGCACCAGAACGAGATATGTTTTCTGACCCAGCAAGATCCACCAGATTTAGCTTGCCACATTTGATTAGTTCTTCACCCTCCGGTGTTGCTTCCTTGATGTGTATTGTAATGGAAAAGAGAGAATGCGACCGACTAAAGGACAAGATAGCTTCCTAAGGTGAAAAATATATATATACGAATTTACCATAATCATGAAATAGCTACGAAACTCTTACCTTGATTGCTTGTTTAACAAGGTTTCTGCAGTTCGACGTTTCGCAGACCCTCTCTCAAGAAGAGTGAAGATCTCACTGGCACTTGTCACTATTTCTTCCTCCAAACCTCTTACAAGAACCCCACCTTTTCCATCTTCCATTAATGGAAGCTGCTTCTTTTGCTTTTCATCCAGAGAAACCTTGGAAATTTCCTCTGGAGCAAGTAAATCAGTTATTTCCTCATTGTAAAGCTCTAGGAAAGTCACCTTTACACTATATTCTGCATTCTGGCTTTCAAGAGTATCAAAAATTTGCTTGACAGCTCTGGGTATGACCCCAGCTTCTGGAGGTAACTCTCCATTAGGCCCACTCTGTTCCCATCATAACATCACAATTAACAAGACAACAACTTCTATTACACATGCTATTTGAGATAAAACATCAATCTGATAAAACAACCAAAAGGTACTGATAAGCCCTACCTTAGACCTCTTGCATTCACCTTCCATTGTATATGTTTTACCAGTACCAGTTTGACCATATGCAAAAATTGTACAATTGAAACCTTCCAGAACTTCGTTCACAATTGGCACCACAGCTTGTTCATAGAGATCCCTTTGCTGGGCTGAAGGTCCAAAAACCTATACCCCAAAATCTAAATTTTCAAACATGATCCAAAATCCAATACAAAGTTCTAGAAGTGGAATACAAGAAACAAGAGGAGACCTTGTCAAAAGTAAAAACTCTGTCGATATGCTTGCCGGCGATGCTCTGGGAGACGGAGACCTCTCTCTGGTACTCGTTGCACGTTACAACCTGAGGAGCATTGTTCCTCAACTCTTCATCGCTGAACGGCCTAATGTCCAAACAACTTGAAATTAAATCCACGAAATCAAATAATCGAGAAGCGAAAAACAGGGCAAAGAGCAGTTGCTGACCTGCATCGGAGAAGGACCTGGACGTTGACGCCTTTCTCCTTCTCGTGTCGACCCGACATTTCCTTGATCCGATTCGAACTGTCACTGTTAGGTCCGATTCACTACTCTCAGACGCCTCTCCCTGTGTCTTCGTCTCTCTCTCGCTCTTTTTTGGTATGAACTATGAAGTGAGGCGGGTTGTGAGTGGTATTTGAAATTTTTGAGACCCGCTCGCTAGGAGTGTCATCCAACGGTTAAATTCTTAGCTCCTGACATTGGACGGTGAGGATTTAGTTGGGCCTTTGGTTGTCGTGATTTTGACTGTTTTAAACAGTATGTCCTTTTATTCCTTATTTTGGTGTTCATTGCTTTAGGACAGGCCCAATCGCCGTGTAGAGTTGAGATTCCGACTAGAAGCTTTGTGTCCCGATCAAATAAATGAGCCCAAGTTAATCGAATATCAGTTTATTACCGAAAAAGGATGGCACGTAGTTGGAGGCTTGAGCCGCATTAGTTTAGACATATATCAAGTTATAACATTCCGGCTCATCTAATTGATCCATCATTTAGTAATAACTATGGATTTAATTGTAACTCACAAAACATAAGGGCCGATTAGTTCTATTGCTAATTTTTTGTTGTGATTTTTATTTTTTGTTTCTATTTTTTTGTTAAAAAAAATTTGTTTAATGTAAATTTGTAATATAAAAATTGAAAACAAAAATTTATATAATTAAAATTGTGACCTTGAAATTGACTTGTCCTGTTTACGAAAAATAGAAAACCAAAAATGTAAAAGAACACATAGAAATGCAGAAACGTTAACCAAAAAAAACACAAACCAGAATGCAGAAACACAAACCAAAAAATGTAGAAACTCAAACCAAAAAAATCCAAAAACCATAAATGAAAAAGTGCAAAAGATGAATGAGGAACTTAAGAGAGAAGAGAAGAACAAAGAAGCAAGAGAGAGAGAGAGACGAGATGAGTATGGGACATAAGAAAGAAAAATGAGAGTTTCTATAGTGGAGGGAATTTATAAGAGGGAGAAGTAGAAATGAAAACAAAAACAAAAATAAAAGCTTGTTGTGAAAATTTTGAAAAATGTCTAATTTCTATTTTTTTGAATCTATTGTGTTTTTTTATTTTTAGAAATAACAAATTGCAATGGAAACAATCAAATGTATTTTACCATGTTGTTTCCTTCTTTATTAAAACTACAACAAGAAAAAAAATGGAAACAAGCAACCCAAAAGATTACATTTGATAAGATATAATGATATAATATGATCTACAAATACGATAAATTAGATACAATATGATATAATTTAAAATGATTCAAATTTTGACTACTAATGAAATCTATATGCAAACTTACTATATTTTCGGATATATCTTTTGTTTATGATTTGATTATAAATATGTAGTATTGTTTTATGATTAATGGTCTTTATATTCATATAAAATAGTGACGGAGGTAATTTTGATGTAAACACTTCAAAGTTGGAGACCATTTTCAATTTTGTTTTGAAAGAGATGAATCCATCATTAAGGTATTATTCACTTACTTGGTTAAAAAAAAGTTTTTCTTATTTTCACATGATGAGTTATAATTAGGAATCTTGACCAACTCCTTTTCATATATAAGTTTTAGAGGTATATTCACAAGTAAGCAAGACATTATATGACAAAGATATGGTAAAAGAAAGAAGGATATGGTAAATAGACACAATACGTGCGATATAATAAGAGACCTAGGACATGGATTATCTAAGTCCAAAAGATGGATGAAGAACTTAAGGCATGGGTTGTCTAAGTCCAAATGATAGGTTATCAAGAGAAACTTAGGACATAGATTATCTTACTTTATAATGTGGGATCAAATAATCTTAATGTATACCAGTTATCTCCTTAAATTTCATCAACAAACCATATTTACATAATTGTTCAGATCTAACATTACCATAAGTATTTACGTTATTTATCCATATTAAATGAAAGGTCTTTTTGGTAACAATTGTGTTACATGTCAGTTAAATTCTAACTACCTAACGCCAATTGTAGCTTTAATGATTATATGGAGTTTAAGAAAGAAAATGGAATTTGAGACCGTTAAGATATTTTTGTTGAGCAAAAATGTTTCTTAATACAATAAATTTGGGTATTCAAAAACCATTATAAATCTCTCTTTTGCCTCTCCACGAAACCTTTTATCGATTTTAAGAAGCTAGTAAATTCATCTCAAAGTTATATCAATTTCTCAACTTTAAATCCAAGCTTTTTCTCAACGCATTCCTTCTTAAGCTCTCATAATCTTTTTATGTTAGATGCAAGACTCTCGAGCACCAAGTCCTAACTTAAGTATTTTTAGACAAGAGTTCTAAGGTTCTAGGACTTTTAATTCTAGTGAGTCGATGGAAAGGGTAGGGGAGAGGCAATGTAGGGTTATAATTCCTCATTTTATAATGGAAACAAGACTTGAAATAAAAGGGCATATATAAAATGTTAGAGTTGAGGATTTTCATAGGATGAAAACAAATTTTTCCATCTCCTCTTTTATAAAATTATGCATCATCTCCCTTCTCAGAGGGCTTGCTGCCTAGACCTAATGAAGCATTATATATTGTAATATTTTCAACTTTGGTATGGGGTTTTTTTTAGTGATTTTTGTTACCAAATCTTAAAGGAAGCCAATCTTTCATCAAAGTCAACTTCAACTTTATTATTGGTGTCTTATCTACTCCTTCCAAGTAGCTTACTAGTTGAAAATGTTAAGTCATCCTTAAAACCATTTAGGTTTACATACTAAATCATACCTTTAAATGAACTCTCAAAACTATTTAAACCTATAATGAGTTGAAATAAGCTACCCAAAGGAACCTGTGATCGGAAAATACCTTTATATTTTTGTCTTTAATAGATAAGAGTTCTTGAGGAATTAAGCACACTTGGTATAGTTGAACCTTCATTTTAAAAAATAGAAAAATGTTGATATCTTTGTAAAATCCCACAATCAAACCTTAATGGATAATAAAAATCCCTTTCCTCTAGTGATTTTTTTTCCTTAATAGATTTGAAATCATGGGCTACCATTTAGCTTATAGACCGCAATCTCCATATCAATTCCCTGAATTTCCCTTAATTAATCTTTTATATGTGCCTCACCAACCTTTGCCCATATTTTTATAGTCTTCATAACCATTAACATGCACACTAATATTCCTATCAACATTTATTGAAGTAAGATAACATTCTTAGTTACCTTTAAGTCTCCTAGTATCTTAACTGCCCATTGCATATTATGAACTTAATTAGTAATTAGTAAGGCAAAGAAATATCTTGAGGGAATACAAAGATAGTCCTCTTAGAATGATATCATAAGTTGGAGGTTTACAAACAACATGAAATCTTAAAGATCTTGTAACATATCTTACTGTAGTCTTAACTTTATCGTAGGGGTCATCTTTATATATGTATATATATATACCCTTTTGAACCCTACTAAAGGTGTTGATACAAGGCTTAAATATGCTCTAGTGAATCACAATGTAGTAGAAGTATCATAAAATAACATGTCAATAGAATTATCATTGTTTACCAAAACCCTATTCACTTTGTAGTTAGCTAAAATCATTGCAAACATTATTGCAACATCATTAGGATTCAATAACTCAAGATCTTAGTACTTAAATACAATTTGCTCTATATACTTCTTTTACTGATCATTTCATTCATAATGACAATGGATGCCTCAAACATGTGTATAACTTCTTTATCCAGGTACATTGGTGTTAATCACTCCTACCCTTGGTTAGATTGTTGTATACCTACCTTTATGCTTCAGTAAAGTGAGACCTTTTGTTATCATATATCCATCTTTCTTTGTGCCTTATTTTCTCAACAAATTAAAGCATTCTTTAATAAAGAATCATTAGCTTTTCATACATTTCTACACTTATAGGTCTCATTTTTATAATCTTAGTAAAAAAATTGTCAAACCTCCTAGACTTATTATTGTTCACCATTAGCTTTATATGATTTATGATATTTTTAATCTTATCATAATTAAGAATATGATTTAGAGATGCCTTCAACTACGATAAAGGTGTGTTTACGGATCTTTACACGTTTTTGCTTCTTTCTACTCGTTATTTACTACATCTTTCTCATGATAGATTGCTACAATGTGCTGTCTCTTCCTCCTTTACCCCCAACCTGAAAAGACAATTATTTTATTGGGTTTAAAGAGCAACCAACTTCTTCTTTAATGATGAACCTTTGTACTTGCTTCTACACCCCCTCTTAATTGTACACTTTTTTCATCAAGAGAGGCTTTCACATTGTTTGATGACAACATAAACCTTTTTCAAATTTAATTTTCACAATTTTGGTGTACAATTTTGGTACTTGAGTGGCTTTGGTACTAAATCTATATGTGTGATGTATGAGGATTTCTCCTTTTCCTTACACCATATTAAAAAGAGTATTGGAGTCTTTGGGTCTCCTTTTCTATATAACAAAGTAAGCTTAAAATTTTGACTTAAGCTGCCAAAAACTTGGCATTGATTCTCTTGTTATGGTCAAACAACAATCTCTAACTACTTCGTCCAAAGTCAATGAGCATGATTTACCCTTTAGTTTTTTTAAAGCCTAGTTCAAATCTATCATCTCATGATATTATGAAACATAGTTGGTGGGATCTTTAGTGCTGTTATAAACTTCCAAAATTTGTATCTTGAACTTTGATGAGGCAAGTTGCTTGTATTTTTAGTCATAAAAGGATTATATATTATTAAACGAGCCTTCTCCTTTAATACTTTAAAAGGATGGAATGTCTTTGCATACTTCCTCTAATGATCCTATCATAGGGACATCCATCATATGCCTCTGGTCCTTTAGGCTCGATGACATTATTGACCCATTAATGAGTTTAAGAAGTCTTTGTTGACCTTAAAGCATGTTAATTAACCCCTTCTTTTGTTCCTATAAGCTTAGAAACATTGCTCATAGCGATACTCCCCCTACAAGTGTCATGTTTATTATTTGGTTGCAAAACTACTATTCTTATAATAAACATAGGATTTTAAAAAATTCTTTATTGTAATTCTCAACTTTCATTCAAATTTCTCATAAACAATGCTAATTAATATATATGCAAACCTGTAATGTCCCCTAGTAGATCTTCTATCTATGATTTGACTATATAATTGTGGTATCTTTTTTATGATCTTTGTGTTCTTAAAAGGTATCTTCATATGTTAAAGTCAACTCCCAATTTATTTTTAGGGAGAAGTGATCAATGGTGTATTGTTCACTTACTTCTTAAAAGATATTTTTCTTACCTATATAGGAGTAGTGGTGGTTAGGTCCCAACCAAGTCCTACACATTTATGGGTCTCAAAATCCTATTTACTAATGTTTTAAAATTATATCAAGTGAATTAGTTCAATTGACCAAATCAGGAATGTAATAGCCCAAACCACTTACCCACAGATATTGTCCATTTTGGGTTGCCCCTAGGCCCAAACCTACCCTTGGGAAAACGTGTTTTAGGGGGAGAGGTATCCATATCCTTATAAGGCGTACTTCGTTCCCCTCTCTAACCGATGTAGGGTCTCACACTCTCCAGCCCCTTAACGCCTAACCCTTTTTAGCCTAGTTGATACAATGGTTTAGGTACCGGCTCTGATACCATTTATAATAGCTTAAACTACCTGCCCACAGATATTGTCCGCTTTGACTTCCAAGTCCGTCATGGTTTTGCTCTTCCCATACCAGGGAAGACATGTCTTCCCAAAAGTAGGAAAAGCAAAACCGTGAGAGGTTTGGCTTTAGAGGCAACCCAAAATGGACAATATCTGTGGGTAAGTGGTTTGAATTGTTATAAGAAATCTGCCTACATTTCAATTTGGTTTATAGTAATAATATTTAAATTTATAAGTTATTATCTTAACTAATAAACTAGTCAATTTCTAAATCGATATTTGTTAATTTTTAAGTACACATTTTTATCCTTTTTTAATTAAAATTTCGCAATTTCTTCAATTCTTTTCAAATTTTACTATTCATTTGTTATCTCAATTTTTCCCTAAATATTTTCAATTATATTTCACTCAATTTGGTGTTATACTATATATATTATTACGACAACAGATCCCCATATGGCATCATTTAGTAAGACAACAATTTCTCATACTTTTTTGATGGTTTTATCATTATGAGCTCTCCCACAAAAACATTATATAGTTATGTTCCATAATGATTTATTAGTAATAGTTCTTGGTGAACAATATAAGTTCTTAATTTTTTTATTGCTGCAATACTTCATTCATGAGGTAAGCTTTTTTTTATTTGTGTAATTACATTTAAAGTTATTTTGATGTTTTTAACTTAGGAGTTATTTTGATATGCTTTTGACTTTAAAGTTATTTTTAGATACTTATATCAATTTCTCCTGAGTTTTACAATTCCTTGTTTATTAATTAAAATGAAAATTTAACATATGTTAGTTAGCGTTTATATGACTTTTGATTCACTTTGTTTGTCTCTTAAGAAACTAGTGCAGAAAAGAATTCTTTTTATAGATTTTGGTCTTTAAGTTATTGAAAAATTTTAATACAAAATATTATGTAAATGAACTTGGTGAAATTGATTGCTTAGTGAAGTTAGTTTTATAAATATGATGTTTTACTTTTAGTTCCTTTTTTTTTCCTAAAAGATCAAGTTTTGATATCATAATATGTAGAACTTCTTTTGTTTTGTTTAGTAAAGCACAATAAGCTAAAAGTTTTGATTAAGCAAGAATGATTCAAATTAAAGACTCGTGCGTCTTTTATCATTTATGTTGACTTTTAGGTGGTTACTAGACATTTTATTGGCCGCTTTTTTTGAGTTTGATTCCAAATCAAAAGTTTTACCATCACCAAACATGATAAGTGAGACAAAAATTATTTTATTTAATTTTACATGACCTATCTTAGTACTTCTTATAGTGACATATTGACATTGTGGAGAATTTCGCCTTTTAGGTTACCAATGGTAATTTAGATAGTCTTATCATACCTTGGACTTCTAATGATATATCAACATTCTTTAATTACCTTTATTATATATAAGTTATATTTCATGCACTAGTTTAGATAATATTGAGATTTTGTTTCGTTGTGTTTAAAACAGACAAGAGTATATTATTAGATTTAGCATCTTTAAAGCTTATATTCCTAATCTATAACTTTTTTTAATTTTTTTAATCAATTTTCCAGTATTTTCATTTGTCTTACATTATATTATTATAAATTAACGAGAGGCTTTATTTTTGATGCAAAAGTCCTAATATTTATGCTTTGTTACATATTTCTTTTGTCAATTATTAATCTATTTTCCACAGACTCGCTGAATAAGTATGTGTAATTGTTTACTCCTAAAAGTGCAATTTTGGCACTCTACAGATATAAACATATATCTAATACTTATAATATATCTTCTATTAATAGATATCTTAGCCAATGTGTTTATCATAAGCCAGATAACAAACATTCATTTCTTTATTTTCTTTTTAAGTAGTTAAGAGACTAATATTATTGAATTGAAGACTAGATGAGTCATTATCTCAATCTTTTGAGGCTTGTTGTCTAAATCCTCTTTAGTATGGTTATTTTCTAGTGAAAATACAAAATAAAAATATGAGATACTTAAATAATACTTTAGAATGACATAATTAAGGGTTAGCCTTTTGTTTCAAGTTAGCTCCCCAAAGAACTCAATGTCTTTGTCATGTTTTGGTTAAGGGAACAAAACATGATCCTATGTTAGCTTATATTACAAATATTTAGTTGGTCATGTAAATTCCTCTATTATTCTTTTTTATGTTTTTTCGTTCTTAGTTTGAAATTTAATTTATTGATAGAAAGTTGTAACCTTTATTATTTATTGGCTATTTGGTTTTGATGTTTAAGTCATGATAACAATAAAAGAAATACCCTTCAATAGAAACATTCACTTTTTTTTTTTTGCATCATTATTGTCTACTTTTTACCTTTTATCATTGACCTCATCTTGTTAGTAGATTTTAGTTACCTGTAAGGACGAAAGAGGAAAGATATCACCCAATCATACTTGCAAAAGGCACATAAATTGTTTTTTTCCTCCATTGAATGAAGGTACATAATGATAAATTAATTCTTATCTTGAATTAAAGTCTCATATCAAAAGGCATGAAATATAATTGCTCAGTATATGCAGTACTTCAAATATTATATTCATAAGAATTCATTGAAAGTGTTACTTTTGGGATAAAAATAATATATGAGAATTTTATTTAGACAAATTTAAACATAATATTACGATTTTAAGACCAATTTAGATTATGAAAGGAAAAGAATAAAGTAGTTATTACTAATACTCTTAAACTCTGCAACATTTATTTTTAATTGGCCCTAAAATATCTCCCAAAGATTTTTATACAGGATGGTAATTGTTTTAAATGACAATCAAAGATCTTAAACTGTTGGATCCCGTCTCCGAGGCCCAACATTCGGACCCATATAAGCATGGAAGACCCAAAACCGACACAATACTGACCATCACACTTTATTTTAAACCACATTTTTCAATTTAAAAGCAAGACTGATAAATCAGGTGTAACAAGATAGAAAATTTTATTAGAAATCTAACGCTTCGAAAATCAGCTAAAACGGAGGTCTACGCAAAAAGTTATAGCCAAAAGAAGGAAGAAGGGCCAAAACAAAAGCAGACGATGCTGACGAAGATGACGTCATCACAGACGAAGATGACGATGATGTCAACACAGAAGAAGATGAAGTCATCACAGACGAAGATGGTGATGACGTCATCACAGACGAAGATGACGTCATCACAGACGAAGAGAAAGATGAAGAGTAACTCTATCTTACTGTTGCTCCTAAATGATTCCACTTGGAAAGATCATAACTTTCTACTCAGAACTCCAAATTAGACACGGTTTGATTCGTTGGAAAGCTAAGAGA
>JANIJH010000005.1:65915352-65925822 GCA_024520975.1 Erythroxylum areolatum
CGGAATCATCACCGAAAGTAGCAGACTCATGGATCCAAACGGCAACGTACAGTTCAGCCAAAATCCGGCAGAACCAGATGGTATGAATTATATTTATAATCTAATTTTACAGATATTTAAAACCATCATTTTTATGCATAATCATCTTAATTTTTATCTTGATTAAGGAAGAAGTAATATTAGGTTGTGATTATTTTTGATAACTTTGAAAATTATTTGTGATTATAAGAAAATACTTTAGAATTTAGTAATAAGAGAAAACTTTTGATATTGATCTAATTTTTAAAACATTACTGCTTACAAATATGAAATATTATGTGATACATGTTAAAGAAGACTTAAGGATTAAACCATTATAAGAGATTTGTGAAAATCATTCGACAAGGAGCTTTTAGAGATACTTTAATAAGTAGTCAAACGACAGAAGTTTCTTATAGCATTTCGTCAAAGTAGGGATGACAACGTGCAAAGCCAAATTTTATTTTTTAAAAGCAAAACAACTTCATTTGGCATCATCGAACCTGGGCGACTCGAGCCTGAGCCCGATTGAGGCTTGATAGGGCTGAGAAAACAAAGCTTGAAGCCTGAGTCAACCCAGGCCTGAACCATTGTCATCAGGCTATGTCAGGTCGAACTCGAGCTCTTTTGCCATCCCTACATCAAAGTGCCATAACCTTATTTGCTCCACTTTCTTTTTTTTTTTCAATGTGAGTTTTTATTTTTAAAACTAAAAATAAAAAATTATTTAATTATTAATATCAATATACCTATACTTATACTTATATTATTGATAATAATAATAAAATACTTCATAAAAGTGGAGAGATGGTAATTTTAGTGAATAAACTTAATAATTATTTTAATTTTAATTTCTTTTATAAAATTTATTAATAAACATAAATAATCAAATAAGTACGAAATTTGGAAACTTTTTATTTGTAGATTAATATTTATTAAAATATATTTTATTTTTTAAAATTGACAAGATTAAGTTGAATTAAATATTTAGTTTATAATTTACATTTATTTGATAAATAATTAGTTATGAAAATTTATATTTATTAAATAATTATGAAATCTAAAAATAAATTTATTTTAAATTAAAAAATTAACTATAAAATATAAAAAAGTAATTAAATTAAAATTTAAACTAAAATTATATCAATGATTGTGAGTTCATTTTCTGAGCTTATGATTCTTGACCTTTCCTAGAGATGTCAATAGGCTAGGTCAAGAGGGCCAAGGTGGCCTGATGAACCAAGATTTGTCGGCCTGTGGGTCGACTCGATCATTTGTTGACCGGGCTAACCTGACCCTATATATATATTTAAAAAAAAACTTCAAAAACGACATTATTTTTGAAGTAACGGTTGGGCCACAGGTCGTAACGTCATGATGTGACGCACCAATACTAGTATTCTGTGATGCATCAATATTCATCGTGTTCAAAATTTTTATAATGAAAGTATTCATCTCTATTGTTGCAATCTATCTCTCTTCAATCAATTGCGTCATATCGTCAAGCCTCTCATACATTGTTGCATATTTTCCTACCCTTTTAGTGGAATAAGTTCTTACACTCTTGTTACTTTGTGAATTATCACTTTCCAAAATCCTTTTGCATCTTCTTCTCTCACCTCCTTCATTATGTGAGAGGGGTAGCAACAGGAGTAGATGCAGGGGTCGAGATAGTTTCTCTCCACACATCTTCCCAATTACCAGTCACATGATAATTGTTTAGACCACTAGTCTCATCTATATTCTCATGATCATGATAGCCTGAGAATTGATGATGAGCATTATGACTATCAGGTGGAGAATGAACATATATTTCCTTAACTTCTTGTTGTCTTTGTGGAGGGTCAGCTACAGGACAAAATGTAATCTCTCCTTGGGCCAAACATCCAAAAAGTTGATTCAACTTACATTCAAGCTCAAGTTCAAGCCCTTCCTCTTTAAATGTTTTAAAATTGATGTTCTCCTACAAAAAATTAAATAATTTATATTTAACTAACTATTTAGCATTAAAGTAAACAAAAATGACTTAAAATGGGTTAACATTAATCTTCAAAGTCCACCACTCCTCACTAGTAACAATTGTTCCTTTGTCTTAGTCCCATCCTAATCCCGTTTCTTTCCCTTTCAATTGTTTCCAAAGAATTCATCTAGTTCTCATCCAATCAAACTTATTTTTAAGCTTAGTTTTATCTCATTGTAAGTTGGTCGCTTTGTGAAAGTCTTCCTGCACCTTCTTCCATGGCATCCTTTGAAAAATAATTCCACCACATTTTCCCTTACTTCTTTGAATATATTAGTTACAAATTTCACAAAAGATAAAAAGTGTTTCTTTTGGCCAATGAACCCTACCTATATCATTCCCCCTTGACTTTTTCCTTTGTTTCTTTTTTGGGACGATGTCATCTAATCATATAAGCTAAGAGAATATTATATATTGTTAATCAATTTGCAATTGGATTCACTAGTTAGTTAGTCAAATTGGTTGCCATTAGATTATTCCAACAAAATAAATATATAAATACTTTTTGTCATCAATATATTTTTATTAATTACTTAATTTAAAATTATTTGATCTTTTAATTTAAAATGAGTAATATAATTAACTTGTAAATATTATTCAAAAATTATATATAATTTCATTATAATATATTTTTATTTAAAATATTATATTATAAAAATATTTTTCTATTAAATTACTGTTTGTTTATTTATAATAGTTTAAGAAAATACTACTTTATTTTGGTAACAAAAGAACTATTAAATAATTTAATAATATTATAAAAAATAAATATTAAATAATCAAGTTTTAATGCATTATTACGAAACCATCGTAACAAGATTTGGACAAGAATAAAAAATCTAGAGAAAACAATCTTAAACATGAACATAAAAAAGAGAGAAAAGAGATAGCTAGGGATAAAATAAAATGGTTGCAAGTTAGGCTTTAGTGGAATGATAGGAAAGAGTTCTGAATTAACAAGGTCATTACAAAAAATAATGGCACTTTTATGTTCACAAAATTTGAGAAGTTTGAGATAATATTTCAAAAACCTGAGTGTGTGTTAAATAAAAAAATATTTGTGTGAATGTGTCCTTTTAAAAAATGTGTCCTTTTAAAAATGCATATTTAGGGAGCAGTTGGTTCATATAAGAAAATGATAATATGAATGAAAATTAATATAATCATTATAATTATGATGGTTGGTTAAGAGGAGTAAATGATTAACATTACCATTGATAGTGGTTGATTTGTTAAAAATATTGAGAAATAAAATTTTGTTATATTTTAATTAATAAATAAGTTATATTTTAATTAATTACATTGTAATTAACTAATTAATTATAGTTTAATTAATCAATCAATTGCATTTGAATTATATTTTAATTAATTATAGTTTAATTAATTAACTATATTTTAATTAATTAATTTATTGCATTTTAATTACTTACGTTTTAATTAATTATATTTAATATTTTAATTAATTATAGTTTAATTATATTTAAGTAAAAAATTAAAAAATTAGTATCTGCAGGAATTAAAGCCATTCTCCCACACACGGGGGGTATGAACTATTACCTAAAACTGGGGTATGAAAAAACTATTCAATTAACCATAATAAATAACCAACTATTACCATCAATTTTTTTCCTATTGATCTATTCTCATACCCCTTAATTAAGCATCCCCTTACTATGAATAAGAAATTTATATAGAAGTTTGATGCAACATTTTAGAAACGTGAGTGTTTGCAAATAAAACAAAATATTCATGCATTTTGTTTGACACTATGAATATTTATAAGACTGATCTCTATATAGATAGGAATATCAAAACTATTAAAACACAATGGTTATGCTTATAGAGATTATAAAACTATTAAAACTTAACACATAAACATTTTTTTCTTCTTTGCTTTTTACTTCTTATTTTGATCTCTTGTAGCCACTATCATAATCGCAATTCTTTGACTTAATCTGTTCATCTTCATTCATTCTATTTCTACAACATACCAAATAACATAAGCCACATATCCTAATGAAATCTACTGGCAGGGAACAACTAATGATGATGAAGGAGAATAACTAACAATGGTAACTAACAAGTGTTCGGGGAAGAAGAGAGAGAGAATAAACATACCAAAGAAGATGTCACTGGTCGGAATCTGATCGACGAACTGTTGTAACATTCTTCACTCTGCATATCAGTGAAATATAGGGAGAGTTTTACGTATAAGTATGTTGTAAGATAAGATTGTGTTGAGTCTTTCCATTTTAAAGGTGAAAAAGAGATGGTAAGATAGTTGTGAGTAATAAATGGAGTTAAATGCAATAAATACAAAGAGTAGCTACAACCTTCACGAAATTAATACAACTTTCTATAATAGATAACGACACCTACAATATACTTCGCTTGATGTATTCAAGATTGCAGCAAATCCATATTTATCTCAACTACTATTAGACTTCATTTAAGGAAACTAAATCTATCTCAAATTTAGTTTCATTAAATCTCATATTTAGTTTCAAACTGATCCTAAAGGAGGAACTGTAGGCACTGATGTTCCATTAAATCAACAGATAGTTACAACTAGAACCCTAGTTTACTAAAGGAACATCGAGTTATAAAAGTTTCTTTTAACAAAGTAAAATTATATGCTGGTGAAGCATTATAGCCTATTCCACGAAAAGATTGCAGAATAAATTACCTGTTAGGTTGAGGTGAGTGGACAGGCGTTTCTGCTCCCACGTTACTCAAACCTGACTTGCAAAATCGTTTACTCTATATCAAGGTGTTGTTCAGTAGAAAAGTAGTCTCGTGTACTAAAACAACAAAATCGTACCCTTTTGCAATTCAATTCCAAATTTCAGTCAATAATAAAAAAAATTTTAATCAAATTATATAATTAAAATCTTGCTCTGATACCACTATTGGGAAACCGGGTTGAGATCCGATCCTGATCGTAGCGAAATAATCACGAAATTTTTTCGTAACTTTTGATTTCCCAAAAATCAAGATCTATTTAATTATATAAAATAATTAACAAATCATAATAAAGCAAAATTTAATTCGTACCTTATTCTGAAGCTTAATCTTTGTCTTTTTATATCCCTCAAACTGTTCCCAAAACTGATCCATCTCAACCACTGTAGTTGTATAAGTATTCGGCCTCTAACGGTATCCACAGAACAGGTTGAGAGAACTCTGTAACTCTTACAGAGAGGGTTAAACAAGAAGTGTTAGCTCTATAGAACTCAAGCCTATTTATAATAAGCTTTGGACATTTTAGTAATTTAATTGAAATTAAATTTTAATTTCAATTAAAATTTAATTAGAATTACAAATAATTCTAATTAAATACCAGTTATGCCCATATAAGATTCAATAGCTCATATTGATCTTTATTTATTAAATATCTCATATTTAATCATAAAGTTTCTCAAACTTTACAATCAAGTCCAACTTGATTAAATTAATGTTGCTCTTTTTAACCAATTCTATATGTGAGACCCATTAGGTTCTCAAATATGTCGGCAATGATTAAAAAATCTAATTTAATTCATAATTAAAATTATATAAATTAAAACTTCTTTTAATTTATCTTTAATTCTCCAATTAAACAATTTATAATCATAGATCAAGATTGGTGTCTAGCAATGCATCATGACCACCTAAATATTTAAGAACGTCAAAATGATTTTGACTAACCTTTTCGTGCATAATTTTTTCATATAATTCAATCATTTCAAGATACAATGTTCCGATTAGACATAGAGCATGAAATTAACGTCTATTATATTTTGAATCTAATCATATTAGTTATCCGCCATTAGCTATTGATTCAATTAATGACATTTATAAACTATTTACAAAGCATCATTTCACTTTGACTAAGTAAAAAAAGTGTATTAGTCTTTTTACGTTATATTAATGTCCAATCTTAATAAGACAATAACGAGAAAAGTTTATGAATAATACATAAATACAATATAAATCTCATAATTATAATCTCATTATAATTTCATTTGCAATGTACAATTATCCTATGGACTTTATCATATACATCTAAACATGTACAAGATAAAGAATGCCTTTAAATAATTTGTCACTAAATTACAACCAAAGCAATTGACTGTAGGACATAAATCACACTTTTCAGATTATCTACTTTTAAATTCATAAAATTCATAGCAATAGTCATCTATACTAGTCATCTATACGAACCAAATAAGGCCAAGGAGATAGACTCTAAAGATGGAAGAGAAGTTGAATGGGGGACCCCCTGCTCTTCGAAGAACATGGTAAAAGAAAAGTTAGTCTTTTCCAATAATATCGCGACATCGTAAAGTAATGGAGAAAGGCATAGTGACAGAAACAGAGAGTGACCTGGTAGAGAAGATGAAGAGAGGAAGAAGAACAAGAGTGACCTGGTAGCTGCTTTGAATGATACTTTTGTGCCAACTTTGATACACTCTATTGAAAGTAAAGCTGTGAATGGCAGATATCCTCGGACCAACATCTCCGTTCCATGCCTGGACCTGAGGATTTCTGTCTGACTCTCTGTTACTTCAAATCCTCGTACTTTGGTTCAATTCTTGCTTTAAATCATCTAAGATCTGATGCTTACCTTGTTGAATAGCTATCTTTTGAAGATTTAGTTTCTCCATGACCAACCCGTTTTGATTCTCATGCAAGCTAAACAGATTTGTAAATAGATCCTTAAATCGGTGATTGATGATCTAGTAGAGACGTGAGAGCTAAGAAAAGAAGATCCTAGAGAACCCTAAATGAAAAATAAGACTGAAAGAGTAGAGAGTAAAGTGAGAATACAACCGTCATTAAATACTCCTGTAAAGAGCTTTTAAAAATTTAGCTAGTTGAGTTGAACTAGTCAATCCAATTAGCTCATAATTAAACAAGTTCAAATAATCAAATAGTTAACTTAAGTCAATCAATTAAAAAAATAGTTTTTTTATAGTTCGGGGACTAATCCCTCCACGACGGGAACATCTCAAATCAAGGAGGGCTACCACTAACCCAGAAATTTGCTGCATTTCTAAGGGCCGAACCCTCGACCTCTTAGTTAAGCGACGAAAGTATTGATAAGCTATTTATTAAACGAGCCGGGTCGTACTTGTTCTGGAAAATGACAAGAAGGCAATCCTAAACCTAGAATGACAGACTTGTCTGGAGAATGACAGGCAGGCAATCCTAAACCTTTGATTTCAATCTTTATAACCGCATGGATCAGAGTTCATAATTGAGAAAAAGGATTTGGTTACTAATCTAATCTCTGAGAGACTTGTCTAGAGAATGACAGGAAGGCAATCCTAAACCTTTGATTTTAATCCTTATAACCGCATGGACCGGAGTTCATAATCGAGAAAAAAGATTTGGTTACTAATCTCTGTCTGACCCACCTTATCATACATTCAAGCCAATTATCATGTTTTGTGGGAAGCCTTTGAGACGAGATTGCTCCTTCACTTCTTCAATAAAATAATGCACAAGGGAAGGATATCCATAGCTGTCAAAATTGTCCTTGCAAACAGTGTCCCTACGCAATTATAAGATGATGACTCTACTTGTTCTGCGCAACTTCTTCTCCCACGCACACGTGACAGTGACAAAATGTTGCTTGCCATTTTACCCAATTCCCATTCTCCTACGTAATAACTCAAGTCACTCTTCCGACTTTCACTTAACACTCTGCGTTGCTCACCTTCTCATCGCCACATGTCGGACGAAACCAATGAATCGCCCGCCCGACAAGTCGGCGGCACAGAGTACAGCTGGTGCAAGGCAGTTCCGGGCGGCACCGGCATCACCGTCCTGGCCCTCCTCCTGTCCAAACCGCCGGAAATTCCACTTCTCCAAGATTCCCTCCACAGCCTCCAGAATGCCCACGCCATTCTCCGTTCAAAGATCCGTCTGGACTCCACTACCAACACCTTCTCATTTGTCACTCCCGCCTCTAACCGCCTCCAAATCCAGCACTTTGATATTTCGTCGACTGAAGCCGTCTTCTCCGTCAACGATAACGACTCAGTTAGTGCGTACCATGCCGTGCTTGAGCATGAACTGAACCGGAACGTCTGGTCATCATCGGACACCGACTCCGACACTGACGTTTTCTTTGCTAGTTTGTATACTATAAGTGAGGCGAAGTGGGCAGTGGCGCTCCGGTTGCACACAGCTGCGTGCGACCGCACGTCGGCGGTGAGCTTGTTGAGGGAGCTTCTGTCTTTGATTGGGAGAGAAGATGGGGGAGAGAAGAAGGAAAATGAGAAAGCAGACGAGGTTAGTTTGGGAATAGAAAGTTTAATTCCACGTGACAAAGCTAACAAGCCTTTTTGGGCGCGTGGCATTGACGTGCTTGGATATTCCTTGAATTCGCTGAGACTGTCGAATCTGAACTTCGTGGATGCTTATTCGCCGAGGGTTTCTCAGGTGGTGCGACTCCGAATGAGCCGTGATGAAACCCAGAGGCTACTCGCGGTAAGTTCGTTATTAATACTTATTTGATAATGCTCTTCAATTATGGGGAGTTAGTTTAGAGAATTAATGATAATAAAAATTCTAAAACTGAAGGCATAATAATTACTGGGACCTTACGTGGAATCAATAAGGTAAGGTCCCAGTAATTAGTTTTACATAATGATAATAATTATATTTTTAGTATAAATAATACTAATTTATTACTGGGACCTTATTGATATTGTTGTAACGATGATGACAGCCCGTTTCTATGGATTGGGCTTGGGTTTAAACGTCCTGATAAACATGGTAGAGGGCATTATAGTGAAACACGGTAAATAGTTCCTCTGGTCTTGGACTTGCAATTTAGCCGATAGCTTTACGCACCGAATCCAATTTTAGGCATGGGATTGGAATTTCCGTTACTCGTTTTTATAGTTTTCGTTTCCGTCTTATGTCTGAGACTGTCGTATAAAGACTGGGTTCAAATCCTCAGTTGAAACAGAGTTATTGTGATGGAAGATCTGGCCATAAAAACATGCTGTGGTGTGTGTTGACCAGCAGGCAGTTCATTTATGTTGTGGTAATGGAGTATGAGATTTGTGTAGGGTTGCAAGTCAAGAGGGATCAAACTGTGTGGAGCTATGGCAGCAGCTGGTTTAATGGCAGCGTATTCCTCCAAAGGCCTCCCTCGTCACCAACGGGAGAAGTATGGCGTTGTAACCCTTGTGGATTGTCGTTCCATTCTTGAACCTGCTCTCAGCCCAGGTCACCTTGGTTAGTTCAATAACCTACCCAATTTGTAATTTGATAGTCACTGAATTTCTCCAAAATTAGTCCTGTACAAAGAGCCATTTCATCTGTTCAGGATTTTACCACTCTGCTATCTTGAACACACATGACATAAGTGGAGATGAAAAGCTATGGGACCTGGCAAAAAGATGTTACACTGCCTTGGAGAATGCAAAATCCAATAATAAGCATTTCACAGACATGGATGACCTCAACTTCCTCATGTGCAAAGCAATTGATAATCCTGCTCTCACGCCATCTTCATCCTTAAGAACTGCCTTAATAACAGTGTTTGAGGAATCTGTGATTGATGAACCAAATGCAATGTATGGAAAGGTTGGAATTGAGGATTATGTGGGTTGTGCCTCCGTCCATGGTGTAGGCCCGTCTGTTGCCGTATTTGATACCATATGCGATGGACAATTGGACAGTGCTTGTGTGTATCCCTCGCCCTTGTTTTCAAGGGTGCAGATGCAGAAGTTGATTGATGACATGAAGGCCATACTTGCAGATGGTTGACTTGTGCCGCCGATTCATGCCTAAGCCTTTTACTATTTGCATCCAATTTACAGAGACAGCACTTTCTGAGCCATAATTATTTGTCTATCTGTTTCTTAATATGTAGTCATCGGGACATATATAATTATGTGGAATAAATAGAAATTCACCTAGTTTTTCAGTAATTAAATCATAGTATAGAATTTCACTTAGTTTAACCGTACAGGACAACTACTTTGATCAAAATCTTCAACCCACATCAAAGTTCTTCTACCACAAGTGCAAAACAAACTCTGAATAGATTAAATAATTGAATTTTGTACAATTAGTGAATGATTTTTGCTCTAAGTATTGAAAACATTGCTACCGATAGGGAGAAAATTAGCCCATCTAAGTTGGTAAAGCTGAGATTATACATCTAAATCTATTTTCTGTAATATAATGAGATCACAAGTGAAAAAGCAAGGCCGGAGCTTAAGATAACATCTCATAATTGGTGTTTCCTCCAGCTACATGAGCTCCTCAATAAAGTTCCTGACGTCAAACCTGCCGTTGCAACTTTCAGCAGCACTCACGACCTCTTGAAATGTGGAGACACTGCATGGAACAACAAGCATGTTGATATTCTGGTGGAGATCAAAATCATCATGTGCCTTCTCCAACAACATCTTGAAGAGTGGGTGAGA
>JANIJH010000005.1:65935648-65950935 GCA_024520975.1 Erythroxylum areolatum
GTAGTTTTATGCTTGTTTCTGGTTGTTATCACAAACAAGTTATGTATTGACGTCCACATACCCCTTGTCCATTCTAAGTTCATATTCCAACTTCTAGTGAATTGAAGTTCCACATTCTGTACCTCCATGTAAGAAGAATTTACTAGCACACATGAACAAGTTGTGTGCAAGATGGTTTGCTTCACACGATGTCTTTCTGATTAAATTCACTTGAGAGGAGAGATCTACAACCCTTCAAGAATCAACCACTTGTTTTGCTATTATGTAATCACCATCGAAAATTCTTACTTGCTGCGAACTGACGAAAAATTTCACCAAAATACCACAAGCAGCTGGTGATTAAGATTCAGATACCTATAAGCTTAAACCCATCTCTGACTCTGGACCTGTCCCAACTGCAAATGTTCTTGCAGTGGCTTCGGAACATGGGTAAAAGTTTGATACTTTTCAATTTTGCTTTCATGCATATCACCAATAGTCCTTGCAAGAGCAGAATCCATTACTGAAATGGTGGAAGCGAGTTGCATCTCTAACAATAAATTGGCGGTAAACAACCTTGCTAACCAACTTTATAAACAAGTGACACTCTATGCATATCCGAAGATTTTTCATCACAATAATCTCAGACCCTTGCTCTGTGTTTAGGAGGCTAAATGCAATTGCTAATTTTTCACTGTGCACGCCTAGACCATTCAGAAGTTCTTCATTTCTGTTTAGTCGATCAATTTTCCTTGAACCACCAGCATTTTCCAGCAGAGTTTCCAATTCATCTAAGACTTTATATATTCCGTCCGTTTGAGGGTGACTTCTATCACCAGCAAAGAAGAGGTGAACCCTCCCTTTAAATTCAACATAACTACATCCTGGATCCTTTCTAAGCTTTCTTTCTCTCATCATCGAGCGAACCTTTATTATGCCTTCATAATTGCCTGCATCATTGTATACATTAGACATCAAAACATAGTAGCCAATATTTGTAGGTTCAAGCTCAATCACTCGTTCAAAAGCCAACTCTGCTACCTCCACATTTTTATGGATTTTGCATGCCCCTAACAGGGCTCCCCACACTCCACCATCAGGTTTCACGCACATAGTCTCAATGAACATCTGAGCCTCATTGAGCCTACCTGCCCGGCCTAGAAGATCCACCATGCAAGAGTAATGCTCTGGACCAGGTTGCAACCCATATTTCCTCTCCATTGAATAAAAATAATCTAGTCCTCTGTCTGTTAACCCTGCATGACTACAAGCAGACAAGACACAAACAAAAACAGTCCTGTCAGGTTTAACTCCAGTTCTAATCATACTATCATAGAGCTCCACAGCAATCTCCCCTTGTCCATGCATTCCATAACCACCTATAATTGCTGTCCATGAAACTACACTTTTTATTGGCAAATTGTCAAAAATATCTCTAGCCTTGACCAAATTACCACACCTAGCATACATATTGATCAAAGCATTATTCAAAAACAGATTGGACTGAAAAGCACAAACTTTCATACGTCTCTCTATCTCCCTGCCAAAGCTCTGCGCTCCAAGATAAGCACAGGATGAAAGAACCCCAACAAGCGTTACAGGGTCAGGAGAAACCCCACTTGATTCCATTTCTCTATAGAGTTCCAGAACATCATTAGCAAGTCCATTCTGGGAGTACCCATTAAGCATAGCGTTCCAAGTAATTAGTCCTTTCTCTGGCATGCCATTAAATAACTTCCTTGCGTAGCCAACTTCCCCACAATTTAAGTACATCGTAAGCAAGCAATTACCAACTGAAAAATCCACATCTAGTCCAAACTTAACACAAAAACAATGAATACACATTCCCAGTCCCAAATGTCCTGGAATCCCACAAACAGGAATGAAACCCAGCATCGTAATGCCCCCAAACTCAACAGCCAACTTTAGTATGTCACGAAATAACAAGATGGCATCATTAACTCGATAATTCAACGCGTACCCAGCTATTAAAGCATTGTAACAAACTGTTAGCTTCCGCGACTGTGGATTTTCATCAAACACCTTACGTCCATCGTCAACCAAGCATAATTTACAATACATAGATATCAGAGAAGTCTGAACAAAGGGTTCTAATAAACAACCAGTTTTAACAACATGACAATGAAGCTGCTTTCCAGTTTTTGAGAGAGAAAGCGCCGCGCAAGACTTGAGTGTGAACGGAAAAGTGAAGGCGTCTGGCGAGTCGCCGGACAGGAGCATTTGACGGTAAACAGAAAGGGCATCGGCATATAGGGACTTCTTGGCTAAGTCTCTCAAGACGCCGTTCCACGGTGGTGTTTCGTTAACGGCGACGGTGGTTGGCCTGAGATGGTGAATCTGGTGATACAGTTTGGTTTTGACGCTCATTGCATGGTGGAGACGAGAAAAAGGACAGTGCAAGACGTCGTGTCAGATAACGGACGGTTAAATCCGTTGCGCTTCATATTGTAATTGCGTTATTCTATTCAAAACGCTGCGTTTTAGTCCATCGAGTCGTGATCTGACACGTCAAACCATCAGAGAAGAACTGGAACATGGCTCACCCGACACAGTAATAATAGATAAGAGTGTAAGAGATTGCGAGCGCACAATAAAAAGAAGACGCTCACCGTCTCGCAGAGGCCGAGAGCTATGGAGTCCGTACAATTGTCCACCATTGCTTCCCGCCATTTCTCTACGTCTTCTCTCTTTGGAAGCTCCAGAAGGTTTAGGAGCTCTGTTAGAGTTCTCTCCTGTTCTTGGGCTGGTTCGAGCAACGTCACCTCGCTCTCTTCCAGGAATTTGTTTACTGTAAGTGCTTTTCAATGGACTTAATGCCCTTTTCCTTCACACTGGATATTTGTTTGTGATATGTTGAACTTGTTGATAATTTAGAGAGATTTATGGAACTGGGTGAATTGCAAGAGTACTGTTAGTAGTACAAGAGATGAGCGTGGTTTTGTTAGAGCAGAAATGTTTGGGCAGTTAACAAGTGGACTCGAGGCTGCTTGGAGCAAGCTTAAAGGAGAAGGTCTTTTTTCCTCCCCTTTTCTGGCTTTATGTTTTTGTTTTCTTTACTTTGCAAATGTAATTATGTCAGCTTTTTATGTACCCAGAAAAAGAAGTTTGCCTTTTTATGTTTTGCTTGTGTTAAAGTTAGCAAATTTAGTGTACGGAGAGGTTGAGAACTGCTATCCAATTTGTTTTTCTCAAATCGGGGACTCGGTGGAAAAATTTTCGGTTTCGTGTTTCAGAGGTTTTGACCAAGGAGAATATTGCGGAGCCGATGAGGGATATAAGGCGAGCTCTCTTGGAAGCAGATGTGAGTGAAAGTATAGGGTGATATTAAATATCTACTGTGCTGAAACGGAGTAGCTAATGTGTTCTACTGTTTGCAGGTGAGCCTTCCGGTTGTTAGAAGGTTTGTACAATCCGTTAGTGACCAAGCTGTTGGCGTCGGTGTTATAAGAGGAGTGAGACCTGATCAGCAATTGGTCAAAGTATGAATTTCACCGTAATGTATTGAATTAAAACGTTTGATTTTTTTTATGAAATTAGTTTAGTGACGCCTCATATATGTTGTTTGCTGGGATAAAACAAGTTCTGCTGCTTTGTACTATTTGAATTCTTTGGCCGATATATTCTTTTGTGCTTTGAAATTAGTGATATTTCATGTGATTGCTATCCTTAAGATTATTTTCTTTTGTTGAAATATTGGTGATTTAGGACAGCTTCTTCCAAACTTACGGCAAATCCAAAATAGGGACAATGATTTTTTAAAGTAAGCGTAACAGGAGGTTGTTATTCTGTTCTTTGCTGCCTCTTTGTTACCACACCTTGTCTCACACTTGCAATGGAATCACTATTCCTCCCACATCTAACCTTTTTCATGCAATCATCTCTACATATGTTAAGTAGATATTGTAGCATGACTGAATATGTTGAATATGAGGGTATCACTTTAAAATACTATGGATAATCAATGTCTGTAGCTTGCTGATGGCTGGGTTTCTCGTTCTTGTAGATTGTACATGATGAGCTTGTCAAATTGATGGGAGGAGAGGTGTCCGAACTATCATTTGCAAAATCTGGGCCCACTGTGATATTACTGGCTGGTCTCCAAGGCGTCGGAAAGACAACTGTCTGTGCAAAGTTAGCTAATTATCTGAAAAAACAGGTTGGTTGAAAGGCAGATCGTATATATTGCAGCAATTTGTGTGCATGTGTGTTTGTGTATATGTGCATGTTTTCTATTAATGTTGTTTTTGATCCGAAATAGTGACACCTCTTTGCAACATTGACGACAGGGGAAGACTTGCATGCTTGTTGCTGGAGATGTCTACAGACCTGCTGCCATTGACCAACTTGTTATTTTGGGTGACCAGGTATTAGATTCTGATTCCTAATAAATGCTTTACAAGCAAGTCTAAAGAGCTGTCAAAATTGATTGCTCCGCTACTTTATTATCAGATAATACACTGTTATTGCTACCATTTAGTTAAACATCCCTTTTCTAATAGCTGTGTGTTGATGATCATTCTCATATTTATTTTAGCTTTTGGCAGGTAGGTGTGCCTGTTTATACGGAAGGAACCAATGTTAAACCTTCGGAAATAGCTAGGAAAGGCTTAGAAGAGGCAAAAAAGCAGAATATAGATGTGGTGATAGTGGATACTGCTGGAAGGCTTCAGGTAAATTCTTCCTCTATACCCATGAAGATCTAACGTACCATTATAAGATTTTTCCTGATATTATCTACTGGCCCCCAGAGCTCTTGAATCTTGATCTTGTCTGTTATGTGATTTATATCTCTCTTTTGTCCTTACTTTGGCAGATAGACAAAGCTATGATGGATGAGCTAAAAGATGTAAAGCGTGTATTAAATCCCACAGAAGTTTTACTTGTTGTGGATGCAATGACTGGGCAAGAAGCTGCAGGTAGTTAAACTTCAGTGTTTCCTTATAGAATGTTTATATGACATTTTCAACTTATCATATAACATTTCAGATACATAAAGTTCTAATGTTAGTAACCTCAAATAGTACTTGAAAATTTTGTCTTGTATGAGTATACAACTTGCATTCCTATTCATTAAAAAATTATTTATGTTGCAAATACATGCATTATTGAGCCGTCATGTTATCTTGAAAATAATCTTTTTCAGTTTAGGCCCAATGTTTTCTTTAGAAAGCCATTTTGATTTAACATTTATTTCCCATTTTGATTTTTCCCTTTTCGTGTTTATAGTTATATTTGGAATGCCTATAAAATGACAAATTGCATGCATGACCATATGTCATGTAATGATACGTCATATATGCTTAGCATATTGTATCATGTGCACAGTACAGTTTGAAATGCTGAGTTTTGCTTCATATAATTCTATGGACTATAGAGTAAGGTCTGTGTGATAGCTGCAAAATTTGATTTGCTCATGCACTTGTCATTGCAGCTCTGGTCACAACCTTCAATCTTGAGATTGGAATTTCGGGTGCAATTTTGACAAAGCTAGATGGTGATTCAAGAGGTGGTGCAGCTTTAAGTGTCAAAGAGGTCAGAATTATGATTCCTCTGGACTATTAATGTGCAATTTCCTTTGGAATTGGGATATATTTGATGCTAAATACTTCAGGATAAGTACTTGCCATTCGGTTACAAAAGAATTGGCATCACTTGCTCTTCACACTAGTTTATTTATGTTAAATTATTCAGAAACTATTGTTTGGTAAGTTTTCTATGTTTGTTAAAATTTGTCTTCCATAATGGGATGTGACAGCTGCCTGCTTGAGATATTGGGGTAAGATTGTAGGGATTTTGAATTCCATGGGCTCTTTGGCGAAACTAAAGTTTTGTATCAAAGAAGTTTCTTCAACATCTTGAGAGATACGAAGCTTTGAGCCTGAGATGAAGCAATAAAGTTCATTGTTCATGGAAAGATCATAGTGTCACTATAACAACTGAAAGTAAATCCAAATAAAGATTTGGGCTCTCTTTTATTCGATAGCTAGATATTTGTTTATGAGCTTCTCAAGGACATTTGTGGTAGATCTGTTAAACTGTGTGTGTGTGAGAGAGAGAGAGTATGCTGACATTAATGAACAAAAATTTGATTCTCTCTCTTTTCTTTTTTTTGGTCCACGAGACTCACTCAGACTAAGATTGTAATTGTCCCAACCTTGTGAAATTTCCAACATTCCAAATTGAATGTGCTTGTCTTAAAGGACACAGTATCAACTGCTTCATTACCTGACATTTAGCAAACATAAATATCAATACCCATATTATGTGCGTATTCACTTGTTTCTGAAGACCAGTTATTGGAAAAACATGTGCTTTTTTATGTTACATGTTTAATGGCTGATAACAGTGAGAGGTGAAATTAATAGTCATGCATTTTTCAGATGTACCATTAGACCTTGTTCAACTTGCTTATATATATACTAAATGAAGTTTTTTCCCACTGAAATTGTGTCCTCAGATATATACTTAATAGTTTAATGGTGACAGGTGTCAGGAAAACCCATAAAACTTGTAGGACGGGGAGAACGGATGGATGACCTTGAACCTTTCTATCCTGATAGAATGGCTGGTCGCATCTTAGGAATGGGAGATGTTCTCTCATTTGTAGAGAAGGCGCAAGAAGTAGTAAGTCCCAGTAGATCAGGTTTCATGTTTTTTTGAAATGACTTTGGTACTTCGTCTATATATAATTTTTTAATTTGTTGGCATTTCTATGTAGATGCGCCAGGAAGATGCAGAAGATTTGCAAAAGAAGATAATGAGTGCCAAGTTTGACTTCAATGACTTCCTAAAACAAACTCGTGCTGTGGCACGTATGGGTTCCATGACTCGTGTCATAGGGATGATACCAGGAATGGGAAAGGTGTGGAAAACTGCTTCTATTCTATCATTGTCTTCATTCTTTTCTATCAAATAGAACTGGATCTTTCTCAGTTCTTGGGTACCTGAAAATTTTTTTGATCAGTATTTGGCAGCCATTTTTTTGCTTTAACTCATAAATATACTGGGTCTGAGCATCTTTCAACTCTAAGGGGTATCAGAAGAAGCTTTCAGCTAACTTACACTGCATGTGCATTAATACAGGTTACCCCAGCACAGGTTAGAGAATCAGAGAAGAATTTAAAGATCATGGAAGCAATGATTGAAGCTATGACCCCTGGTCTCATTCTTCTCACTCCTGCTTACTACTGTATTTGATAGTGAAACTTGCTAAGCTGGGTGGAAAAAAATATCGCTATAGGATGTCAATGAGAAATATGTGAGAAAATCATTGATGTGACATCATTATTTGTGTTTCTTCCAATATTACTTTGTTACATGTGTCTTTATAGCCCTCTGTTGGTAGTCCTCCTTGCTGTATACGGCTAGCTGGAAGCACGTGAAAGGATGCCATGTCCAAAAGGAGGGAAAGAATGGATTCTTTCTCTCGTGCGCTTCTTTTTTCCTATAAAAGGACCTTTAATGCAATTACCTAGTAATAAAACTGTAAAGCCAATCTATGTAAACTTTGTTTACCGAAGTGTAGATTCCCTAATTTGTGTGAGATTTACTGGAGGATAATGGGAGTAAAGGCTCCTATATCTTGTCCAGACATACATCAAGCTGGCACTGTGAGGAATTGCCTTTGAGTGAGAGAGTGTAACAGTTAATGAAAACCAATATTTGTTCTATGGGTTGTCTTAATGTAACACCTTTTGGTCTGTTCACTCTGTAGCCTTTTTGTTTGACACCGGTATTCTTTAGTTTTGATATTTTTGATCTCATACAATGGTGTTATGGATGTGAAACTGCAACAAAGATAAGAAAGTCCAACCTTTTGGAGTCAACTTAACTGCACAGCTGATTCTCAAACTTAAATTGTCACGGCCAATCAAATATTCGTGTATTCTGCTTATAAACTGTCTCTAGTATATTTATCTGACTTTCATGTGAAATAGTTAATTCTTATTCAGCGACCCCATGTAGATCTGGTCCTCAGTTTCTATTCTATGATGTTCTTGCAGAGGAAAGAGAGAAGCCAGAACTGTTAGCAGAATCTCCTGCCAGAAGGAAAAGGGTTGCTCAGGATTCTGGGAAAACCGAGCAACAGGTAAATCTGATTTCTATTTGGTTGAATTTGACATCCTTGAATGACTCTGTGCTTTCATATGGGAAGTAAATGTCTGGTATTAATAATAGGTGAGTCAACTTGTTGCTCAACTCTTTCAAATGCGTGTCCGTATGAAGAATCTAATGGGTGTAATGGAGGGTGGATCTATTCCTGCGCTGAGCAATCTTGAGGATGCACTTAAAACTGAGCAGAAGGTAATCACTTGAGACTCTGTACATATCTGTGTTACATGCTTTTGTAACGCTTTTGAGTCAATACCTGTGTGCTTATTGTGAAATATGGTTTGAGAATGCTCATCACGTAAAATAAATTAGGTGCATTGAATATGACATTCAGTTCCTGCTGGTAGTATTTTCTTTCATTATCTATAATTTATGGTTGTTCCCATGAACAGTGTGGTGTTATCTTATAACCTCCATGGACAAATTTAGAAGTACATAAGCTAACTATTTTTTGTCTTTTGATTGATTGTTCGTTAAGGCTCCCCCTGGTACTGCTAGGAGGAAGAAAAGAGCAGAATCAAGGCGGCGGTTTGTAGATTCGGTATCATCAAGGCCAAGTCCTCCTGGCTTCGGGTCTAAAAGTTAGGGCTTGGTTTGATATGCATTGCAGACAAGATGGAAACTAGTTACTGATAAATCAACGGCCTCAACCTGATGGCTTTTGTCTGACATGGTTACATGCAGTCAAGGTAGAATTTGGAGTGCTGGTGAAATGTAGACCCACCAGAGAGCTCAATGTTGCTCATCATGTTCCGGGAACTCGTCCTCTAACAAGTAAGGCATTTTCTTTAGCAGCGCAAGTTACCAAATGACCGGCGAAACGATTACTGGTCATCAGTGTAATAATGATTTTGTAAGTTCTTTAGACATGCACAAAATTGAGGAAAGGACTTTCCAATGTTTTAGAAAAGACCTCTGTAACTTTTATTATGTCCAAGATGATATTTTTCAATATCACATCACTTGTTTGAATAATAAAGACAAATCCTTTTTATGCTCAGATCAAAGAATTTACATAAAGGAACACATCCTTCTAACATATAAGCTAAGATTTGAATATCAGTTATGGACGTGGAAAACTATTATCACCTGAACTATCCAATATAAGCAGATTTCCAAGTGTTCAACTTCAAATGGTAGGTAAAAGCAAACAAAAATACAGGTAAAAAGTCTTTAAGGTTTCAAAGAGATGCCTAACTAGGCTATGGTACTAATTAATCGTCAAAGCGCAATTGTTGGTTTGATCCAAGTGTTGCCCGACACATGGCGACCAGCTGAACGTAAACACAGTTCCCTCAAACTCCCCACAAATTTCTCGGGCAGTCAAAGGACAAGAGTGGATGGTTTTTGAAGATCGAGACCCATCAAACAATAACTAACTACTCACGTAAAACTTGACACATGGAAATGAAGTCTGTCCATGTTAAAACCACGATCTCAGGATCTCCCTCTTTTTTTCCTCTTGCTTCCTTAACAAATTGTAGCTCTCAAAGAAAGAAAAATTCCATATACTCCAGGAAAATATGGCTACTGATGGAGCTTCCACGTTTCCGGCCGCAGATGCCGAAGGTGAATTGAATCCTGGCCAAAACAAGAAGGTTGAAGTTGATCCTGTATCTTCTGACATTGCCACCTCCAAAGAGGTCAAGGTACATCTTTGGCCTGAATATGACTAACGAAACTCAGAAACCTGCCTTTTACCTGTATTTCCCGTCTTCAGGATACATTTACATAATAGTGAGACAAGTAGTGCACGCAAATTAATGTGTTCTATTGAATTACGGTTCAGCTTGCCTTTTTAGTTATCATCATGAACATTACGAAGAGTAAACGTTTTACAATCACTTGAAAGAGATTGCATGTTTACAATTTCGAGTCAGCTGCCGAATTTGAGTTCACAGCCTTGGTGGCGAAACTAAGAGGAAGAAAGGAGTTCGTGAAACAATATAATCAGTCAAATGAGCTATTGATGATGTTTCGATCATTTGCAATTACAGGAACAAGAAGAGGCTGAAAGAAAACTGAAAAAAAGGGAAAAAAAGGATGCAATGCAGACACTGAAAACAACCATCCTAGTTTCAGCCATTGTTGTTGCTGTGGCAGGTGCAGCTTTTGCTATAACCAAAAAGTTGAGAGAGAAATAAACCTTCTAGCCAGATGGTATTGCTATTATCAATAATACAATCTGGCAATCAAGTACTTGTTCTTTTCTTTTGTTGTTTTGTGAAGACCCATTTTTCGTTACTTGATTCCTTTGAAATCACTGTGAGCTATCAGCCGTTTCAACTTCTGTAAAAGACGGATATTCTTAAGCTTTATTTGTACACAATAATGGAAGCAAAGGTTTACTGAATACTCTGCTCAATTCCAGTTCCAAATGCAGTTCCCCAGTAGATCGTACATCCAAATGAATGGATGAACGGCGCTGATTTCTTTCCTTTTTTAAAAAAATCTAAAAATTTAAATTGATAATTCAAAAGGACGTAGTTTCGTATAAATTATGAATGGTCGCAGTCGCTATAAACTTTTTGACAAAAACGAATACGAAAACAAAAACAATTAAAAACGAAATAATAAATTAATACATGAAATTTGTTAACGTAGTTTGACATATCTTGTATACGTCTGTAGAGCCTTCACTCATCTTAATATTTTTACTAACCATAATAGTTTTATACAAAGCTTTACTGAGCCGACTTACTCAACCCTTGATATTATCTCTCATCCTCACAACCTGTGAAAGTAATCCACACTCAGTAACACGATCGACTCGTGTTAACCTCAACAGATAATTTTCTCAAAAACTTTTAACGAAAAAGATAATAAACAAACAATTGATTAAATACAATAACAAAAATAGACAAACTTCTCCGGATAAGAAAGTTGTTTGACAATAGTTATGTTTTTTTCGTTACAATTAAGAGAAAATCAAAACTATCTCATGAAAGAAATACCTCAGGCATCAGCGCATATACTAAAGGAGAGGGCTTCAGGAATATCGTCTCAAACCTGAAAATTTAAAGAAATGCCATGACCCAATTTAGCCAGACAATCTGTGCAAAATTACCTTCACGAAGTACATGTCTAATAAAACAACTCCAATTCTTAGTAAGTAAAGTTTGAATATCCACAACCAAAACAGATAGGAAATGTGAAGAGATAACACCATAAGTCACCATCCACACCGCCTCCATGCTATCAGATTCTATGATAACTTGTCGAAAACCGTGATCCCATGCAAAAATCAAATCATCCCGAATGGACCATAACTCCCTCACCAAGATAGCTGAAACACTAATTCGAAACGAATACCCCCTAGCCAATGACCAAATGAATCACGCAACAACCTTTCACCACTAGTAAGCCCACGATTAACAATAGAATTGTTGTCACAATTCAACTTCACCCAACCAGCTGATGGCGCAGTCCAACCAATCCAACGCCTCACACCTTGAAGTTTCAATTTTGAATCAAAAGTCAAGGACACATCCATTACAACTTTAAAGACACAACCATTTAAATTTGCTAAGGAAATAAACTCCTGTTGAAAGATCCATAAGTTCCGAGCCTTCCACAACTACCAAGTGCCTGCCAGAAACTAATGTGCCCAGTTAAAACCAAAAGGATCCATAGCACGAGTACGCAGATTCAAAGCTAGCCAATCAACCAAATCCTCCGCAATAAAAAAAATTATCAGGAACATTCCACTGCTACCACTATGCAACCACATGATTACAATCACACAATAAATGCAAAGGAGACTCAGCATATAAAAATGACACTCCACGCAAATCAGAAGTAGCCAAAACTCTTGAGAATTGCAAAGAATTCGTCAGAAGACATGAATGTCCAAGTAACCACAAGAAATGTTTCAATTTCGGTGGACCAGTCACTTTTCACATCCAAGAAAAAATAGACGAAACAGAAACATTAGATATCTCTTCCAAAAGAAGTACTTTATAAGCTGTTCGGAATCGAATATGCACCATTTGAAAAAAAACTTCAAGACATAGTATCTTACACCGAAGTAAATAAAGGCAAAGGCATTGCCTGAATAACCTCCCTAAGATGATCCAAAATTGCAGAACGTGTAACAGCCCAGATCACCCGCTTATAGATATTGTCAGCTTTGGGCCTTGACTCAGCCAAGCTCTCATGGTTTTGCTTTTCCTGAGAACTTCCCAAGAGTTTACCCATCTTGGAACTACTCTCGTCCAAGCACATTTGACCTCGGAGTTCTGATGGAATCTGGTGCATTGGGCCATGAAAAACACTTCTATAAGGGAGAGATATTCGTACCCTTATAAGGCGTACTTCGTTCTCCTTTCCAATCAATATAGGATCTCACACTTTCCACCCCCTTAGGGTCTAGCCCTCTTTAGGGTTCAGCCTAGCTAGCATAACGGTTCGGGTACCGGCTCTGATACCACTTGTAACAGCCCAGATCACTCGCTTACAGATATTGTTCGCTTTGGGCCTTGGCCCAGCTAAACCCTCACGGTTTTACTTTTCCCGAGAACTTCCCAGGAGGTTAATCATCCTGGAGCTACTCTCGCCCAAGCACATTTAACCTTGGATTCGGATGGAATCCGTGCTATAGAAAACGCGTCTGTAAGAGAGAGGTATCTGTATCCTTATAAAGCGTACTTCGTTCCTCTCTCCAATTGATGTAGAATCTCACAGAATGTAAGCCCAAAAAATCGCAAGAATCATCATTAATTATATGTGCTATTCGAAAATGTTTTTCCTCTATTGTCAAACCATCCATATGATTCACTAAAGCCCCCCCCAAGTACTAACTATCAAACCAAAGACTAATCTAAGAACCATCTTCAACCTTCCAAACCGAAAGAGAAAACAATAAATCAAAACTTTTAACTATCCCCTTCCATAAACTGAAATCCGAACCCTTAGCAAAAAAGAGAATAGACTCACCATTACAATATTTACAACGTAACACCTCCACCCACAAAGTAAAATAATTCAAAATAACTTCTATCCCAACTTATCCAACAAAGCAACATTCATCAATCTAGAACTTTTTAAAGTAAGACCACCATAACTCTTTGGCCGAATAAGCCAATACCAACCAACCAAATGCAGCTTACGCCTATCCTGCAAGGAATCCCAATAAAAATCACAAGCCAAATGAACTAAATTATCACAAATAGAGGAAGGTAACTAAACCGTTTGCATCTTGTAAATTGATAGCGAATAAATAGAAGACTTAATAAGCATTTCCTTCCCAGCGAGACTCAAAAATTTAGAACACCAATCAGCCAGCCTAGTCTCCACCGAACTCACAATATGCTTATAATGAGCAATTAAAGTACGACCATGCAATAACGGAACACCTAAATACTTGCCCAAGTCAGAAGTAACTGCTACTCTCAGCAACCGTTGTACCCAGGACTTCATAACACGAGAAACAGAATTTGAAAAATAAGTTATTGACTTAGAAAAATTAGCCCTCTGCCCACTTGCCATACAGAATACGTCCAATATCTCACGGACCACTTTAGCCTGTTTAGCTGAATCCTTATCAAAAATCAACAAATCATCAGCAAAAAGTAAATTACTAATACCTGGCCCACTTTTAGATGTCCTAATTGACATCCATTTTTTACTCATCAGTGCTCTCTGAATAAGCATAGTCAAACCTTCCATACAAAGAACAAATAAATAAAGGGAGATTGGATCTCCCTGACGAAGCCTTTGAGTTGCAGAGAATGACGCAGAAGGACTGTCGTTCCATAGAATAACCAATGAAGACTGCGAAAGAGCACTTAAAATCAGATTAACCCACCGAGAAGGAAAATCAAAGACTTGCAACATAAACCGTAGATAGTCCCAATTGACCCTATCATAGGCCTTCTTCAAATCAACTTTCAAAGCAAAATGACCTACTTAACTTTTAGACCTCCTAAAAGAATGCAACAGTTCCTGAGTAATAATAACATTATCAGCAGTGGTACGACCAGAAATAAAACTACTCTGAAACGGGCTAATCAATTTTGTTGTATTTAACTGTTGGGTTTTTCAGACATTAGTTCCACAATGAACAAGCACGCAATCAACATCAATTCAATTCACCAAAAACCACGTCATAAATAAGAAACAACAGCACAAAAGAAATACATAAATCAGACAATGATTCAACTGCAAAACTCCTAAGAAACACCCTCAATTTGTCATTGAATAATAGAAAAATACCCGGCCAAGAAACAACCACGATATAAGCCAGAATACATCATGTGTGTATAGATTATCAGCCAAGTATCGTATGAAATAAGAGAAAAATTCTCAGCAGTAAAATACCCACTTAACAACACACGTACAAGAAAACGCAGCTCATGCCCTTTCAGCCTAAGTTCATAATCTAAACTAAAATTACAACACCAACGATATAGCCCTAGTTTGCGTAGCTCACTAGAAGGTTTTCAACATATAGATTTCTATATTCACACAATCACCATATAAAAACATATCAATATTTTCCCTAAAAATCCCAATAACTCCTAAAAAATGACAACATTCAATCCAATACACTTCAGGATCCAGCATATTGCATTCAAAATTTCCAAAAAAAATTTAAATCCTTGGATAACCTTTATCCTAAAAATAATCAATTAAAAAAAATCCTTAACTAGAATTTTATGCCTTATCAACATTTGTTTTGAAAGAATCTCACATATATAAAGCAAATAATGTCCAAAATTAAATAATAAAATATAAAAACCTATATATCTTAACATAAATGCGGGGTCGTATCATGTTGATCTTGTTGTATACTTACGCTGCGTTTGGTTGCTGTCTCCAGTAGCTAGAGGCGAAACGGAACAGGACAGAACAGAACAAACACTGGAGACAGTGAAGTGTTTGGTTGTGGTAGACAGAACAGAAATTTCTGTCTTCGTCTCGATGCCAGAATGTGTTTGGTTGCAGAGGACAGAACGAATAATAGTGCAAATGACAAATATGCCCCTGGTCCTTAATATGATTATAAATATGTAATTCATTGATATTTTTATTATGAATGGATTGTAATAATAAATTTTAATAATAATAAATACAAAATATATAATAATAATAATAATAATAATAATAATAATAATAATAATAATAATAATAATAATAATAATAAAATACAAATTATATAATAATAATAATAAAAT
>JANIJH010000005.1:65959839-65984467 GCA_024520975.1 Erythroxylum areolatum
GTGGTGAGTTATGGGTCTTCTATGCTTATGTGTGCTTGTGTGGTCCGAATGTTGGGCCTCGGCGACGGGGTCCAACAATAAATGCAATAGGGGGTATAGAACATAACTCCCCTAAAATAATTATAGTAACTAAAGGAAGAAAAAACGCATCGTTTAAAGATAACCATTGTTGTATCATCAAAGTGGAAGGGATGAACTTTTGTGAATCCATATGATCCTCAAATTGCCAAATTAGAAATTGCTATAACGTCGCTTGTAATTGTCTTGAAGATCAATCATTGGTAAAAGTCTTTATAACTCCATTGTTCTACTTTACTAGTAGTAACAAAAACCTAACGCTTCTATTGGATTAAAGCGTGATCAATCATCTTAGCTTTTTAATGCTATGGGTTGGGTACTTATAGTTACACCTTTTGCCTCTTCCTCTAGGTGTTTTAAGAATTCATGCTTGATATTATCCTATTGCACGCCTTGGATGAGTAGTTTATAGTCTTTATAGAATGTCTTACTAGAGTTTCTAGGCTTTAATTGTTATAGTTAATATGAGGAAACTAAAAATTGTTCTCTAATATTATAAAGAACAATCTTTAAGATTTCTTATAATTTTCTTTCCATCTTCTGAAATCTTTTAAAGTTGCGCTTTTTCATATCTCATACACATATGTACTAACTACTACCAAGTACACCTCTTTAAAAGTTCTAGAAATCGTAGAGTTGGCTAATAATCATTAGATCACCTCTTGCAGTCAATGAGAATCATTGTTCCAATGACATTTTCTTTTCACAGTATTCCAAATAGACTTTAAATTGGGATAAAGGAATATGTTATCCCTATTTTCCTCCCCATGATTACTTAGCAAACAATTGGTACTCAAGTTCATAACTTGTAACCTATCCATTGTACCAAGTTTATTTTTAACTACCATCTATAGCAGAAAGATACCTTATGGAGCAATATTTTATTCCAAACAAGCTTATACCATTCCACTACAAGATTAAAGGGATGAAAGGTTTCTCTGCATTTCCTATTAGAAATATGATTGATAAGCATGTTATGCTAAAGATAACAATTCGAGTTATTCATATTAGGAGAATCAGAGGCGTATAAGTGTTTGATTTCTACAGGTGAGTTCCACTCACCTCCCTCAATCATAGTGTGGATTTTTGAATACCTAGGAAATATCAATAAATAGACCTTTGCTAATTGGTTTTGTTTTAGAGGGTCTTCTAGTCTAGTTATCAAATTATAGGTTAGCCAACCTTTCATTAATCTTACAAATTACATCCTTTTTCATCTCAACCTTAACAAAGATTTCTAGAACTACTTGCTTTACAATATGGCCAACCTTATTCCAACCTTTATGATAAAAGAGTTCATTTAGCCTATCTGACCAAGGGGATTTATTATTATTAAGTTGAAAAATAATTTTCTCAATTTTTTTTATCTTCATTAGGCTTTATAAGTTCTAAGGAATCTGTATAAAAGATTCTCATTTTAATAAATAAGCCTAAATCCTTAGTGGATGGAGAAGCTTCTCGATTAGAACCAATCAAGTTCTTTAAAAAAATGACTACATCCTTTAGCAAATCATTCTACTATGTTAGAGTTCTACTATCTTTAGTATGAATAATAGAGACTCTGTTAGAGTTTCTCCTGATGACCAGTGAGTTGTGGTAAATTTGGTGGATTTGTCCCCATTGTTGATCCAGTTAGTCCTTGATCTTTGCTGGATTAGAGAAGAGTGATTCTTGACAACTTTTAGGTAATTCTCTAAATCATTTTTCTCCTTTACTAACAACAAAGGGTCACTTGGAAATGAAGAAATTAAGGCTTAAGTGGCAGAGAAAACCTGTCTAGCACTGTTTATAGTTTTCTTAACATTAAGACCTCTTCTAGAATTGAACTTTTTAAGCTCAATCTTACATGCCTTAAATTTTTGTACACAAACGTATTGCTTAGTACCAATTATAAGGAATTGTAGGTCCATTAAGATATCATCCTGAAATCCTTTATTCTTAGTTAGAAAATTATTGAATATAAAAAGAGCATGTCCAGTAAACTTTTTATAAAAACCTTTTATTTTGATAGGGGTATGACCTGACATTAGACGACCCATAAAAACAACTTTACTTTATAGGTGAGCATTTAGCCAATTATAGTTAACCAAAGCCCTGTCTAGTTTCTTCCTTATGAACCAATTTGAGGATTGTTTGTTGCTCTGAGTAAATAAGTATCCCTCTTATTTTAGATCAGTTACCCCTATACTTTGAACACAATTTTCAAAGTCATCAGAGAAATTCCTCAAGCTAAAATTACCTTTAGCTTCAGATCTATACATGGTAAAGTTAATCTCCACATATCAATCATGCCCCAGAACATGTAATATGTATAACTTTCAAACTATTCCAAAAGGAAATCTTTTGAAAATCCAAGTTAAAACCATAGAAAATAAAGGCAAGCAATGATAGATTCTCATTGAGATAGGATAGTTTCATATGCATAACCTGCTTATTAAATTCCAATTACTTCACCTTGATAAAGTTAGTTTTATAACAAACAATGTTTCTTCCATATGCATGATGTTGATAGCTTGTTATAAAATTCTAATAGGGCCTTAATCTTCTCAATTTATTCAACTTTTCTAGTCTAATCTTAGATTCCAAAATACCCAAGATATAAGACTTTCTCTTAGTACAAAATCCTATAAAGCATTCAGCTTATTGGGGCAATTCAATCTATGTACATTCCAAATAATAAATCACATTACAAAGGTTTCCTTTTTAAGGTTTTCCTTTTGCTCCTTTGAGATTTACATGATGTAACAGTTTGAAATTGCTCCATCTTAGCTCTATTCTCCTCATTTTTATGGTCTGAACCATTACAATCTATTTTAATATTATAATGTCCCTACATTCTTCTAATAATTCCTTGGATTGCTCTTTAGGTGTTTCATTAGATAAAATAGCCTTTGTGGTTACAACATCTACTGGGGGGTCTTGTGTAAAGACTAAATTTGAGCTATTAGTTGAATTGTTTATCTCATTCCTAGCCCAATCAATTCATTGTAGTCAACTTTTTTTAAATATCTTACTTGTAGGTCTTTTTTTTCCCTTGAGCTTTGATAGAGGGCTTCTACTAGTATGAAACCAATATAGTATCTTCCATTAAACTACTTCCTTCCCTTAGCCTCTTAATGGGAGTTTGTTCAGGTAGATCTTTTGAGAAGTCTACTCCTACACATATTATGGCATAACCAATCCTTTTTATCTTAGCTATGCTTTCATCCGTACATATTGGTTTTCAAAAAAAAACTTAGCTAGCAGGCTCAACCCTTTTGTTTTCCAATATTCCAGTGGGATATCATATATGTTTATCTATAATGGAAATGCTATTGAATTTAATATTTTCCAATTTGATGCCAGGTTCCCAAACTTGGAGGAATTAATTTTTTTCGACTATCTTCAATGTAGTAGCCTCGAAGGAAAAAGAGAATAAAAGGAGATTATCCTTAGAAAGAAGAACTTTAGTGGGCCCTCTTTCATTCCAAAGGATCAAAGTGCATTTTTGGATAAAAGCAAAAACTGACTTACGATCCATGAAAAATCCCACTAGGGTGGCTTCATAACTATGTGCTCTTTCCCTCAAGGTATCCAAATCTGACACTACAACATTTCTACCATCTAGCTCCTTAAGCGGGAAAATTGTAAGGTAAGGTTGATCTCTTGCCACTTGCTTCCAACTCTTCTGATTATTAATTTCAGAAGGTGTTGAATGGCGGGGAGATGACGCTTCAGGTGGAGATGAAGAGTTTTGGAAGGAAGATGGATTTTGGGGTTGGTTTGGAGTTATGTAGACCTTAGGCAAGGAAGAAGAAGAGATGTTAATGGGGTAAAGTTAGGTTTCTAAAAGGGGTGATTGGGGCTTGGTGCTCAGATGGAGTGACTTAGATGGGGGTAGTGGAAGAAGTAATGTGTTGAATAGTGAGGGGTAATTGAGGGAATTCATTTAAGTTTGTAGCTTGCATTATCACGAGCTTTCTAATTTAGGGGGGAGAGGTCAGAGGATCAAAGAAGGGTTAAAAAGTAGTTACTTAAGGAGGAAAGAAGACTTAGGCATGAAAGGTTATCTAAGTAAGAATACCATGAAAGCCTTTACCATATGAGTAAGCCAATAATCTAGGGAAAGTAAATCAATCAAAATTTCAGAAAGGATGGGGAGAAAACAAAGTGAAGGTGTAGAAAAAATCATGATGGGTAGGGTGTAAAGGAACAAGCAAGTAGAAGAATCTCATTTTAGAAGGCACTAAAGCAATGATAGAAGTAAACTCTAGAGAAGAGAAAAGAGAAGGGAGAGGGTTTTAAAGAGAGAAAACATCCTAATAATTAATGATTAAAATCAATTATATAATCCAAATTATTTGTATTTATGTTTGTAATCTCATTATCAAGAGATCTTTAATTTACTTTTACCTTTTCCTCTTTATGTTTTATCCCTTCAATATGCTTCACCTTGAAATTGTTGTTGTAATCATTTATTTGATAATTCTCTTTAGAATGTAAAAGTTTATTGTTTAGAGAAACAGTTTAAGTTTTAGCAAGTTTACTAAAATTCACCTGCTTCATTAGTCAAATTTATTGTTAGGTATTATTGTGTGGTAAAATTATTCTTATTGCATAATAGTGACCACTCCCAAAGCTATAGACCCCATGTCTTATGCTAATGCTGACATTAAATTCAAATGATGATTATGTGATTTGTTATTATAGGTAAATGCTTGAATTGTTCTTAAGACCACCAAGCTCACTCGAACGAGTTTTACTATTGAAGACTTCAACATACACCCAGGGCTAAATCTTTCACTCACTGAGCAATGAAAACTTATTAAGAACTTCATTGAGTGATCATAATCTAGGGAAGAGATTTTATAAATACCTAAATATCGAGTGAGTTTTTATTTTTAATAAAGTTAAAAATTTGATATGTATAATATTTGTCTCATTAACTAATTTTCGTTTCAAATTGAAAGATGTAATGTTTTTAGGTGGTACAATGATAAAATTATTGAGAGGGTTGTTGAATTGATTTATAAATTAAGAAAAAGAACTGTGTAAGTTAAAGAAGGAGGTCCAAACAACCATATTCAAAATAAGTACAACTAAAGAGATTGAGAAACAACTAAAGAGATTGAGAAACAAATAAAGCTCATAAAGTAAGAAAATAGTTTGATGACAAAAGAGAAAATTGAATCAAAAAATATTTTAGTGATTATTATAATATAATTTATTGTGCTTATGGTGGTTTGAAAAACATTGTGGACAAATGTCACTAAATTGTAATGTTTTGTTCAAACTGGAATTATAATGAATATAATGATTGTACATTAGAATTTATATTTAAATATAATTTATAATTACATATTGAATATAATGATTCCTCATCATTTCTGATATGGTACTTATAGTATTTAGTAATTCATATTATTAATATATTTGGAATTCATTAATCAAACATGGTAAAAACATTAATATTATTTATACATTTGGAATTCATATATAAAAGTCACAAACATGTTAATATATTTGGAATTCATATTCAAAAGTGTAGACTTATATACATATAACCAAAAGTTACATAACAACACATCCATCTAAAAAGAAATATCAACAATATATCTATCCAAAAATTATGTGAATAATACATCCATCCAAAAGTGAATGCTAACATATATGATAATTTTATTATAGTTGATTCTATGCCATATTGCTTCCTTAATTTGTACTTGACTGAGAAAGTTGTTCCTGTAATGGTTGAGTTAATGATGCTCTTATTCTAATTGCTTCAACTTGTAACTATTGGCAAGTGATACTATATTATTCTTTGAACCTCAGACCACTCGGTTTAAAAGGTAACTTGAATGTAAACGGATTAACATTTATAAACTTCTTTTTATGACTATAAAAAGAGCTACTAACCTAGAAATACACATCACTTATAATATTCATTTTAATTAATTTTTAATGAAGTAATGAATGCTCAGGTTTGAAACTTACATTTTTAATTTATTGAACAATTATGTTTGCACTGGCAATCTGTATTAATCAAATGTATTTCAATAATCAGTTATTACAATAGAGGGTCGTGCATTTGTAAAGACACTTCGACGATCACCTAATAAACATAATGTAAATAACATTGTTGGTTTGATACATAAAGAAAATCACACTAAGCAAATACAAGGTTTATAAGCAAAGAAGGTTTTATACATATGAAGATGCCTCACCAAGTAACGTTGGGCCTTCCTTGCTACATTTTCTTACTTTATGGCCAGAATTATCACATTTCCTACATATTTTCACTTATCCTTTCTAAGACAATTTGTTTAGATGTTTTAACTTTTTAGGCTCATTTGGTCCTTTCCTTCTAACAGTTTTTGTTCTCATTGGAATAACTCTTTTAGGTGGTAAGTGTATCATCTCTACATTAATTATATACCAGAAAATTGCACCCTTAATAGCAATATATGGTTATACAAACGGAAGAATTGGACCTTCTTGTAGTAATCATCTACAAATGTCTCTACCTTAGTTTGAAATTATAGATTGCATTTATTACATCTCTACAAGGGTATCCATATAGGTACTATATCAGACAACCACAAGAATATTATTTTCCAATCCTCGCAGTATCTTTGCCATCAACCTTTAACACTTTGTATGTCTCATCTTCATTCCAAACTATTTTACTTTGTATTGCATCATTTTTTATTATTTTCCAATTTCGTAATAATGGTTTGTGTAATATCTGGCTTTCAAGTATGTAAAGATTCTCGTATGTTCGTTTGTTTTTTCATCATCACGGTTTTAGTTATTTCAATTATGTCAATAATTGGTGTATCTTTTTCTGATAAGATCCACCCATTAAAGGTTTTGCTTATATTGTTATAAATAATTGAGCATTTTGATTCAATTGACCGGTGGCATCTTACTCAGATATTCAAGCAATACAAAAACACATCTTTATTTTCTTTTGTCCAATTTTTTAGCTACTTATTGTAATCTTTTACATAGGTTGACTATGCACAATTATGAAACTGCATTGGCAAATATGGATGGCAATTGGGTCAGGGCCCAGGGTCAGCTGGCCAGAAATCAACGGTCTAATTTTTTATTTTTTATTTTAATTATTTTGAAATTAAATTAATAATAATTGAGGATAAATTTATAGGTAATGAAAAATGATTAAAATTAAAGTGATCAATTCAATCAATTGAAGTTTCGAATTTCAATTGATTAATAAAATTATAAAAATTGAGATTTTAAAATGAATAAATATATAGGACGTATATATACTAATAAAATAAATAAGATGAAACTAAATTAATTAATGAAGGAGAATCAGATTATAAAAATGAAAGAAAAAGGTTATAATTGAAGTGAACAATTCAATTAATCATAGTTACGAATTTCAATAGATTAATAAAATTTGAGATTTTATAATAAATGAATATATAAAACGTATATATTTGATAAAGTGAATAAGATGAAACCAAATTAATTAATGAAGAAGGATAAGATTACAGGAAATGAAAGAAAAAGGATTATAATTGAAGTGATCAATTCAATTAATTGAAGTTACGAATTTTAATTGAATAATAAAATTAAGATTTTATAATAATCAATATATAAAGACTTACATATATTGATAAAATTAATAAGATGAAACAAATTCATTAATGAAGGTGGGTAAGTTTATAGGAAATGAAAGAAAAAGATTATAATTAAAATGATCAATTTAGTTAATTTTAATATACTTAACATTACAAAAATGATTATCCAAATAATTTTACAAAAATGAGACAATTTACAAAATAATAAAAATAAAATCATGATGGAAATTAGAACTAGAAAGGGTACTAGGTAGAGACTAGATAGACTAAGAGAGCAATAAATTGTTATAGTTAAGATTGTCAATAATTTACTTCTTTTCTTCTGTATGTATATTTAGTAATGTAATATTAAAATTAAAGGAATATTAAGGACATGGTAATAATTAATAAATAATAAATATAACTTTATTTTCAATTATTTTATCAAAATAATGTCCATTTGATCAATGATTATGATTAGCCACCTTTGCATTAGTATATGTGGCCGTATTAATATAAAAATTAAAAATAATATAAAAAATTAGACAAAATTGATACATTGAAAGAAAAGAATTTAACCTAAATAACTTCATCATCTAACTAACTTCAGGCACACATAAGAGCTTCCACGGTATGAGGATGAATTCAAGCATGATGAGGACTAACAACTCAACTATCAGCGCTAAAAGCAAATTCCGAAGTAACAGTGAATGAAGAATTTGCTAATAGATCTCATACAATTACTTGCATGATCATATTATTATTTCTACAATTCTTCCACCATAATAACATATCAAACTGCACACCTTCAATTTCGGTCACACAATCTTTCATCAAATATTTATCTAATTTTATCATATTATATGAAGTCCTAGCCCTTTTTTCTTTCATAAATTTTGAAAGTGAAAGTAACAAATTACTTTTAGAAAATGAGCCCAAACCTGACACTGAAGTTGAAGTTAAATAGCCTAAACTATTGTGATCTCGATCATGACTTTTGCCCATTCTAACTTGATAATCATCAAATAAATCATACCAAAATTGTTTAATGACCTCCATATGCACTTAACTTAATCACCATACAAAACATTATATATAAAATTAACCCCCTCTATCATGTATCTTAAGTTCAACACAAATAAGACTACAATAATATGTCCAACCATATACTAATAAGAATTCAACTGGTCTCAATCACCATACAACACATTATATATAAAATTAATCTCCTTCATCTTGTATCTCAAGTTCAGCACATATAAGACTACAACAATATGTCCAACCAAATACTAATAAGAATTCAACTTCTTCATCATATGCTCTGCCATAATTCGAATAAACTCATTAGAATCAAATATCCAATCAAATAAAGCTTTCTTTATCTGACACATAGTGCTAAACCAACAGTGCGAAGTTAGATATTTTGTTCTTGAGAACAATTCAGCAACATTATAAAATAATTTCAACTTTGCACAAAGTTCTCTAGCCGACTTCATTGATCATTTGTAGGCATGCAAGTGTACTAAGAATCTCTTAGTCTCAGCCTGGTAAACACATCAACACATTGGACTGCCGACTCTAACATCTTGAAGGTTGAGTTCCATTTGGTTAGACAATTTAAAACCAACATCCTCATATTTGGAATGCATAGATGTCATGTATTTTCTTGAAATTTATGAACTCTTTTAGGTGTTATATTCCAATATAATACACTATTTTGAATCAAATCTATTTCTTCCTTTACGATATCGAATATGCACAAATTAAAGCATATTGAATAACTTTTCACCAACCAACAAACTCCCAACTTGTATCTTATTCTTTAACTTTACAATCATAGCATCATTTTTACTACAATTGTTGATTGTTATGGTGGATAGGTTACTATCAATATTAAAATCTATTAAATATTCTCCTAATATGGTTATCAACCTTTCACTTGTATGTGGTGCTAACATATAAATGAACTTATCATATATAAATATTACCAACATCAATCATAGTATAATGAAGAAGTAAATGATAACAATATTAAAAATATAAATTACCTCAAAATTTTATTACTTAAAAGTCCAGTCATGGTCAATATAATCTGTTGTCATCGCCATATAACCCTTCTTTTAGATATCGACTGTCTACTTGTCTATTGTAATGGCAACCCGTCCTTCAATACTCGACAATGTTTTTAAATTTTCTTTCCTCTTATTCATATATCTTCATAATGTACTTCTTTAATGTGTTTCGACTTTGGACCTTGAAGTATAGTCGTAGTGAGTTGCAAAATTTCTTAATCTTTTGATATCAACCATGGATAGTAGATGTTTATCACCAGTATAGAAGCCATCAAAAACCTTGATTTGTTGTTGTTATAAAATGTTCCATCTATTGTTGTCCTAATATAATCTTCTTTCTACTATACGAATCCACGTGTCTCTTTAAATAAGAGGTTTCATCTTTTGAACTCCCGAGCAACATCTTTTGACAATATTTACATTCGGCCTTTTCTACTCCATCCATCGATCTAGTCTTATTGAAGTAATTCCAAACGCCACTTTTCAATTGATTTCGAGTTGAATTTCTATCTTCACTTGATACGGGATTAGAAGTTTCCACTTCTATCTCTGGTATTGGAGCACAACTCTCTACTGAAGGAATATGCTCAATCTACATAAAACAATCAACATAAAAATATATATGTTATTCATAATCATAATTGAATAACATTATGATTAATATATATGTAATTCATAATTATAATCAGTTAATCAAATAATCAGTGACTTACATGACATATATGTAACAGTGTAAGTCACTCTGATTATGTCACAAACACACATGGGCGTGTGTATATGATCTTGTAAGTCTGCGAATGTGTATGTGACTGTGTAAGTCACTATATGTTTAACAAACTTACAAGATCACATACACACTCGTGTGTGTTTGTGACACAATCACAGTGCCTGTGTAAGTCTGCGAAAACACCTCGTCGGCTGTAACAATCCCAAAATTTAGTATTTCACAAAATATTGCATATATTTTACCTTGCTAGTGGGTGGGTGGTAAAGATAAGCAAAAAAACATTGCGGCAAGGCAATTCGGAAATGAGGCAATGCGCGACGATGTGAAGGGGTCGTTGTGGCTAGAGGGGGAAGAGGTGAGCCAGGTGGTGATTAGCGATTAGAGTGACGAAGGGGTGGTGATTGTTGAGAGTTGAGCTGATGGTGTTGACAACTGTGACTAGTGAGAGAGAGAGAGAACAAGAAGTGAGAGAGGTGAAGAGGAAGAAATAAATCTAAAGAAAAAATGACATCGTTTTGCCTTATCTGCTTAATTGATTTTGGCTTAAAACAACGTTGTCTTGCTCATCAATTTAGTTCTTGAGATCTAACCAAGGCCTAATCAACTTAGGCTGGGTTGGACTAGATGTAGTCATAAGAGGGTCAATACACTCTCCAAACTAACATATGCATACGTGCATACCATTGCCATATAAGTATGAAGTTAATTTACAAAAGAAAAAAAATAATTAAAAGAATAAAGAACACCTTAAATTAAAAAGAATACCTTAAATTAAAATTAATCTTTTTTCTTAAATTAAAGGAAGAATGTGAAGTTTTTATAAAATTTATCATTCCTCCTCAACTATATGACTTTTAAATATTCAAACACACTTTTGCAGTAATTAATAATTATATGAGAAATATTTGTAACATTTGATGCCTACTTGAAAAATTTAGATTATATTTAAAATAATAAATAATTATTTTATAAATTATAAATTAAATTATTTCTAAGTAGAACCAAAACCTCTAATAAATATACAATTAGACAACGCACGTTATATCTTGAATAAAATAGTATTAATAAAGGATTAACGTTTAGTACAAATAAAAATATTCTTCATTATGAACTTTTCAAAAACATATTTTGGATAACAAGAAGTTATTGCTAATATATGATTAAAAAAAAGAAAAAGGAGTTAATATGTATAAAAAGAAAAAGAAAGAAAGGCCATAATTTCATTTTTCCCAGAGGTTTTTGTTTTTTAAAAGACTAAATAATGAAGCGTTTATTTAACGTAGTTAAAAAAACAGGGGCAAAAGTGGTTTTCTATTCACTTCAGCCCTAAAGCCCCTTCGAATCCATTAGATCCAAAAGCACGAAGTATTTGTCTCTTTCCCTAAGAGGACTCGGAAAAATTAGGGTTTCTGTTAAGCAACTGAGAGAAAGTACTTTCCCTCTTTCGATTTTCGTTCTCCTTCAGCTAAGGTTCGGCACCACCCTCTTGCTCGTTTTCGGCTTAAGGTGCTTTGCGTGTTTCTTTTCGTGAGTTTAATGGATTATGTTTATCTGGTTCTACTAATCATTTATTACTTGTTGGGTAGTTTCGTATTCAGTTAAACTTCCTATCTTTATGTGTTTTTGATAAAATTAAACAATTCAGTGACTGTTCTTTCTGTGAAAATCTTTCTCGTAATGGCAATGGCTTGGAAGTTCTTGTTTTACTTAAACGTATTGTAGGATTGGGGATTGTTGAACCATTCATGCTGGTTCTATTTGGGTTTATATCAACTTCGCTCCTATGTATTAATTTAGGGTGATTATGCTTGAAATTGTTGGAGAGGGATTTGGGTTAAACGAGCGTGGGGAAATGTGTTGAGTCGCCAGATGATTGAAGCTGAATGATTATTACCTTAATTTAATTGGGTATTTAACATTGTACCTCCTTTTTTGTGATCGTTGCTAGGTTAGGCTTTTCTTTTTTTCTTTGTTTTTCAACGGAGAAAACATCAGAACATAGAAGAACTTAATAATTTCAGTCCCATTTAAGTTAAGTAGTTTAGTCCTGGTGATCTAGGAGTTGCTAGAGGGTAGATTTGGAATTTTTGGTCGAACACTATCCAAGTTGATGTAATATGTTGATTCCCTTTAAAACTTGTATTGACAGGCTAAGACCCAAATTCAGACTGCAACATTCTGTTTCATTTGGAAAAGATACAGATCATGTAGATTGTTTTTTTATGATTGTTAAAACAATTTCTTAATGAGTTGAAATCAATCACTCTAAAATCTTGCACTTACTTCTTTGCTAGCTTACTAGTGTATTAATATAAGCCTTAAGCCTTGAAAAGTTTCCATGTGTTGCTCATTTTCATTCTTTTACTGTATAATATTATGGTTGATGATGCATAGCAATCACGTAGTTCTTCTTCTCATTTCTTATCTTTTTCCTTCCTTTTCTTCTTTTTTTTGGTGGAGAAACTGTTCCAGATGTATAATTAAACAATAAACTTCCTGTTGATTTTGTGCCGGTGCCACTGTCTAGATTTCAAGAAATTCTTTTCGTCAATGTTTGCGTTTTTTCACCTGATGAGCATTTTCATCCATCCATCCTCTTGGTTATAGTCGTAATTCTCTCTTGCCTGTCTCGTTAACTACTGTTACTTTCTCATCATTCATTAATTGGTTATCATTCGCATTTCAAATCCTTGGATCCTTATCTTATGGAAGAAATTCACTCGAGATTCTTACTCTTCAAGTCCTTTTGGCCTCTCATTTTGTTTCCACCTTTCCCTACTTGTACTCTTCCTTCTGTGAATGCTTCTGGCTTCTGTGCTTCTTTCACAGTTGCCTTGCAAGCTTGTTTTCTTAGATACATAACATGCCGAGGTCAAGAGCAAGTAATGCGGCAGCTGATAACCAAGATGTGACTGAAAACCCTGTGGAACCAGAAGAACAGGTTGACCTTGATGATGAAAATGATCCTGAAGAGGCGATGGAGGAAGAAGTTGAATATGAGGAAGTAGAGGAAGAGGAGGAAGTTGAAGAGATAGAGGAAGAGGTGGAAGAGGAAGTGGAAGAAGAGGAAGAAAATGAAGAGGCTGATACTCAAAGGATCTCTGATGCTGAAGAGGAGGAAGATGAAGAGAAAATACATGCAGAGCTTCTTGCGCTTCCCCCTCACGGATCAGAGGTGTACCTTGGTGGCATTTCTCGTGATTCTTCTATGGAGGATTTGAGAGACTTTTGTACATCCATAGGAGAAGTTGTGGAGGTCAGTTCCACTGATTGTCTTTATTTATCTTTGTCATACTTAGAGAGTCTAAACTTGGTTATATATTGGCATCAGGTAAGAATCATGAAGGGAAAAGATTCAACTGATGCAAATGGCTATGCTTTTGTAACCTTCAGAACAAAGGAATTGGCTTCAAAGGCCATCAAAGAGTTGAACAACACTGAATTCAAGGTAGCATTTCATGGTTCCTTTTCTAACAAAAGATCTTAGCTTTGTGGATCACCGTAGTTTTATGCTTGAGAAACTAGATGTGGGTTTGCATTTATTGGTTGGTTCCTTATATGCTGTTTGAAAACTCTTCAGGGCATTTCTGGGCCAATTTGGAGTATCTTAGTCTTGGTTGATTTTTGTATTTCTTAATTGAAATTTGCCCTTTTCAGGGTAAAAAGATCAAGTGTTCAACGTCTCAAGTTAATCATCGATTATTTATTGGTAATGTTCCAAGGACTTGGGGAGAGGAAGATATGAAGAAAGTTGTCTCCAAGATTGGTCCAGGAGTTATTTCTCTGGATCTATTGAAGGTATGTTTGCTGCCCTATTCCCTATTTTCATATTGTGTATGCAATAATGCACCATGCACTATAATAATAGCTTGAGTTGTTCTTTTGGTTTATTTTTACGTAGTTCCATATTTTCACTCTCATAGGATCCACAAAACTCCAGTCGTAATCGCGGGTTTGCTTTCATTGAGTATTATAATCATGCATGTGCCGAATACTCTAAAAAAAAGATGTCAACCCCTGATTTTAAACTTGATGATAATTCTCCAACTGTGAGCTGGGCTGATCCTAAAAATGCGGGTTCTTCTGCAGCCTCTCAGGTATTTCATATCACTATCTTTCTTCTCATATAAAATTTCCATTATTTACTGTTGGAAGTGAAATTCCATAGAACATTTTTGCTTGAAGCATGTTCTTCTTGTTAATCTTTGTGGTCAGTAGACACGCTATTCTTATTTTTTCATTTACTACTTTTGGTTCTTAACGTATGATCGAAACTTCCTCAGATGTTATTTTGCTTGTTCATCTACTTGACAGACTTGGTTATGGTTATGAATTGTGTAGCTAAGCCATTGAGTGTTTAGCTCAGTGTGAGTGCTATTATATTTCTACTCTCTCCACCAAGGTTTGAGCCTTGATTGACATAGTTGGTGATTTAGGTTTCGGGGATATTTGCCCCCTAGGCCCAATGAATGAAACCAGAAAAAAATGTCTCTCATCCTATGATAGATCATAATTTGGAGTTGGTTGTTTTACGTTGTCTCCTTTACAGTTTTGCAATATCTTTTGGGTGATTTAGGTTTTGGGGATATTTGGCCCATTAGGCCCAATGAATGAAACCAGAAAAAAAATGTCTCTTGTCATGCAACAAATGATAGATCATAATTTGGAGTTGATTGTTTTATGATGTCTCCTTTACAGTTTTGCAATATCTTCTTGTATACTGTAAATTTTATGCATAGAATTTTTAACTTAGGGAAGTTATTTGAGTTTTATTTTGTGAATTCATGCAGGTTAAGGCAGTTTATGTGAAGAATTTACCGAGAGATATTACTCAGGAACGTTTAAAACAGTTGTTTGAACGTCATGGAAAAGTTACAAAGGTGGTTCTTCCGCCTGCAAAAGCAGGACATGAAGAGAGCAGATTTGGTTTTGTGCACTTTGCTGAGAGGTCAAGTGCAATGAAAGCATTGAAGAACACAGAGAAATATGAAATTGATGGTAGCTTCTCCTGTTTTAACATGTCCACTTTGGATAGGTTGATTTGTTGATTCTAATTGCTTACTGGCTGGTTGCAGGTCAAGTTTTAGAGTGTTCCCTTGCCAAGCCTCAAGCAGATCAGAAGTCCTCCGGTGGAACAAACTCACAGAAGGCAGTCTTGCCTCAAACTTATCCACCTCGCCTTGGCTATGGCTTAGTTGATAATCCATATGGTGCTCTGGGTGGAGGATATGGTACTGCTGGCTTTGCACAAGTAAGATGATTTATTTATGCCAGATCTATAGAAGTTTGTTTCATTGTTGAAACAATGATTTTGGCTCTTTTGATTGTTTTATCTTTGTGATTGTTTAAAATCTTCAGTTTTGCACTTGAAATTATTTTTGTTAACAAAAGCAAATTTTTGCAGCCAATGATCTATAGAAGTGGACCAACTCCTGCTGGGATGGCAATGATGCCGATGCTCTTACCTGATGGAAGAATTGGATATGTTTTGTAAGTTCTAATTTAATTGCTGTGTTCCTGTTTGTCTTATTGTCTTTAATCACTTGCGACGCTTGGCATACCTGGAATATGAAGATTAAACCCCATTACTAGAAGTTGCCTCCTGATAAAAATGAGGCTGCCAAAACTTGAATTGTTAAACATGAGAAAGAAAAATTCAATCTTAATGCATTCCAAGCACATGAAGCACGATGCTTGGGCTTCTTTGACAATAATGTAATTTCTTTACAGCTGGTACTGGGGTGTGTAAACTCTGATTTACTGGCTAGTAGACTTTCATGCAAAAATCCTGCTATATGTTTTGTTCTTTTGCACTTGTAAAAGATTTTCAGTTGGAATTTGTCCTTATCTATTTTCTGAAATTTTCTTTTTATGTTTTATTATCTGTAGGCAACAACCTGGAATGCAATCGCACCCTCAACCACACCATCGTGGTGGCAGATTGGGTGGTTCTGGCAGCTCAAGTGGTGGAAGACGTGGAAATGATAGTAGCCGAGGCCGCAGCCGATATAATCCATACTAAGTGCTGTAAGGGCATAGATATAGAGGAAATTTTCTGATTGACTTTAGTTATCTGGTGATTGAAGAAAACCTTGCCTGCTTTCAAGCAAGCAAGAAGAAGCCTAATAGCTGAATGACCAGCAACTGAAAGTAACGCATCCACGAGCAAGAAAAAGGATGCACTACATATAATGGCTTTCTTGCAGCTATGTGTGTTATTTGAGCTTTGAAGCTAGAGTTTGATGGTTACTGTCAAGGATGATCAATATAAAACAGACTTGTCTGTTTCGTCCATCTAGTACCAGGTTACATTTTCTGATTATGATTTAAATGTGTATTTCCAATTCAATTCCTAATCGTTGCTTTGTTATTGCATAGCTTCACCACCTCCCATTTGTGTTGAAATTTGACATTCTTAAAGAGTTCAATCAACGTTCTAATCTTGTACCTCTTAAGCTTTACGCATTAAATCAATTGTAGTTGGGTGATGGCCAAAACTATTGTTGCACAAATTGTTCGGTAAGTGGTTTTTCCCGAAGCTCTCAATACATTCGAGATTAAAGTTCTTTACTGTTGCTCAAGCTTAGCTTGACATTACGGATCAGATGTGATCTTTTCACATGAAGTATTCCGACAGGTTTCTTCACTGAAACAAAATAGACAAACGGACAAATATTATCTGAATCTGAATCACAATGAAAATTCTGAAGTCACTATCCTGAGAAATTGATCATAGAATAGTCTTATCGGTAAACTATTGCCATACTACTACAGTGCGGAAATGTGCAAGGGGTGGGGATATAACTGTTTAGCGTCTATGATGCCGAAAGCCTAACCAAGTGCTATATCATGTGGGCTCAGTAAGGTGTTGATTACTCCTTTATTCATTAACATGTTTACACGTGATTTTTTGTTTGAGGCGTTGGGCAGTATTGTGATCAGATTTTTAGAGTTGTTTAGTTTCAACCCTGCAATAGATTACCAGTTTACTAACATTAACATTACACGTCTTGTGACAATTTCCATCTTCTGAATTTGGAGTAAGAGAAATTTTAACAGAGACAATTAGATTGGCTGCAGTATACCATTAACACAACAACAATTTCTCAGCCGAAACCTCTCTCTCTCTCTCTCTCTCGTTTAAGATGCTTGATCAAAAATCAACTCTGAGGTATCAGGGACATAAACAGGCGAATCAAACATTTGATGTGTCAAATCTTGCCATAGCCTTCAAGAAGAGCTAAGAGTTAAATTTATGAAAGAAAAAAGAGAGGCCTAATACCAACTTTAGTTCCTCAATTTACGTACGTGTAAACAAATAGTCAAGCATCAAGAACAACTAATTGTTGCATTCCTCGCAAGGAATGGCAAGAACAAAGAACCATTGAGAGAAATATCACTAAATCAACAACAGAGAGGGCATTGTATCAAACCATTCTCGTTGCACTGACCACATTTCACCATCTTTTTTCTCTCCACGTCCAGCATTTTGCAACTTCCATTGCACTTCATGCACATCAAAAACCTGACTCCAGTACAACCTTCACATTCTCCGTTGAGGCCTCTTGGGACTCCATCAAATAAAATTCTCAATTTGCCTTCTTCCTCCAACTTCACCACCTGATCAGCACCTCCTATCAACCTCCCCTTAACAAACAAAAGTGGAACTTTCACTTCCCTTTTTCCTAGTAACGCTCTTAACTCTTCCTTAAACCCAGAATCCATTGAAACATCTCTCTCCATCAGGAGAATGCGATGTGACTCAATGATTGATCTAACAGCGTTGCAATCCTCAAATGTTTTTCTGATTCCTCTCAATGTAGTAGTGTAAACAACAACTGCATTTTCCCCACCAGGAGGGCATTTCTGCTCAAAAGACTCGAGAATCAGTTCCAAGTCTCGCGAGTTCTTTAACGTTTGGGATCTAGGAGTAGCAGAAATTATCCGTTTAATCCGCTCTCCTTCTTCAAACAACTCTTTCTCGTACAACGCAACAAGTTCGGGATCAAACAAAGGACTAAAACTTCTACTCCTAGAAGAAACCCCAGAATCGCCACTAAAAGTCTCGAGTTTGGGTCCAACTGGAGTAGACGCTTTCATAGGATAGCTTAATCTCATCACTGCCTTAGAATTCCCAGAAGAATTTTTCCCTTTCAAAAACGGGGCGGGGCTAAAATCCGGTAATCTCTTCACCTTATTCTCTTTACCACCAAAGGTTTTGGCTTTCCTGGGAGAACCAATATGATTCAAGAACTTCAACGGACTTCTGGCATCAATTTCAGCAACCCCACGCATTAAAGCTCTTGTATTGGGGCTTTTCTTGAGCTGACTCGAAACGGGCACAACCTCTTCAAGATCACCCATGAGTTCACAAGCGTCAATCACCTCTGGCTCATCTCTAGGAGGAGACCTCCGTTGCTTTCTCTTAATCTCTTCAACAATGTCCTTAATAGGCATTTCTTCTTCTACTTGTTGAACTTTCAGATGTCGTTGTCGTTCATTGTTGTCGAGTTTGAGAGCACCATAGGTTGAGGAAGTGAGGGAGACGACGTGGTTAACGTAGTCACCTTCATTGTTGAGGATGATATCCCGGTGAAACTCCTTCTTCAAGAGCTTGGAAGAAGCACAGCCCATATTGGTTAGAGTGTGCGACTTGCTCTGTTTTTGTTGTGCCGTGTTCCTTTCTTCAGGAAGTTGACAATACAAAGAGACGAGCAAGTTTGTGGGTGCTGCGATTTTTTTAAACCGTTGTTTGTGTCCGCAACGGGCCCCAACGGTCAAATTTTTCGAACATATTTTGCTGGTTTGTCTGAAAGGCCCTCTCGGTTTCGGGTTTCTTTTATACTTCGTGTTTGGTCCCCTTGCCGTCGATTATTTTTACTTTTCTGCCATTGTTTTTAATCTTTGCCTAAAAACAATTAGAAATAGCTCAATTTTTAATTGGAAATTCACTCACTTAGCATTTTGTTTAAGAAAAATAAGAATTTTGTGTTTTCTATAATATTATTATATGCATAATTTAATAAAAAATTAATATGAAAAGTACAGTTTGAATTTCAACGTTTACAACATAATATATAATAAATCATAACATTTTAAAACATTCAAAACAGACACTGAGTGGATAAAAATTTAATGAAATTAAATTTTTTCAATTAATACTGTTAATATTGATGTAATATTAATTTTTATTTTAACAGAAAGTAAATTTCAATGTGTTGTGATAAGTAGGATCCATAATCTAAAATATATAAAAGTGGGTTCTCTATCACGTCACAATGTCCATTTATAGTTAATTTAAAAAAATTAATTACGCGACAATAAAGCCTACTTTTTATTTAAAATAAAAATAATATCAACTTGATGTAGTATTTAACTGACCTAGAGTTAATCTCGTCAAATTTTCTGTCTACTTAGGATATATTTTGAATGTTTTAAAAATATTAAGGTTTAATTTTGAACTCTTCAAAATGTTAAGTTTTAAGTTGTATTTTATTATAAGCGTTGAAGTTTTTCTTTTTGAAAAATTGTAAGCGTTGAAGTTTAAAATGAACTTTTGTACAAAAATTAAATAAACCTTGCTTAACCTATTGTAGTTAATTTCATATCCCTTAATGAAGAGATGAGAATGTGAATGCAACCTTAATTTTCTAATTTTTGTTTGTTTGATTATTGGAAATAGATAAAATAGGAACTAAAAAGCTGGAATAAATTTTAAATAATCTTAAATTTTTATTTTTAAAAGTGTGGATATAACTTGGAATCAAATATCAAGAATAATAAATAAACATTTGTGAAAATAAAATAGGATTATCCTCTGGTGCTCTTTCGATGCAATCTCTTTGTTCTCTCTCTTTTTCGTTTTTAACTTAATATCTCTCTTCCTCTCTGTGTTCATGTCATGAATCGAATAGGCATGTGAAATCCAAAAATTGAAGCCTTTATCTCACATGTAAGTATGACCTCTGGCGATAGAAATAAATGTAAAAATCTAAATAAATAAATAAATAAATACATGGGCATATGTAAGTACAAACACAGTAAAATACAATAATATTAGATTGCCTTAAAAGAAAAATTTTCAATATAATAAATCATATCACTACAAATGCTAGAGTATAAGTACAAGTGACAAAGATTGAAAAGTACATAAAAGTAGATATGTTGCAGCTGACAATCCTCAAAGTCACTATTGCCAAATTGGTGGTAGTTGACCTAAATAGAAGAGTTAAGGAGAATCCAACCTTACTAATTAAGTCTATATCGCCTTATGACAACTAACGAACATTTACAAAATATACAATTTATATTAGTATAAACACACATACATGATGCATAACAAATCACCTATAATACATAATAAATAGTAAAAAATGAATATCTGTAGGAACCTAATCTCTATTGATAAATCCTCACAATATTACACCTCAAATGATTATAGGGAGCTAAGCATCGACAACAAACTAGCCATACACTTATACTCATACAATTGTAAGGCTCTCTTAGTCTAAAGAAGTTGCGAGGAGTCAAGCATCGCTAATAGACCAGCCCCCACTCAATATGTCCAAAATCATAATCACTTCGATAATATACATATCAAACAAGGACTTGACTAGGAGTTAAGCATCAATTAGGATCGGTTCGTATTGTATATCAATATCATATCATAATCATCTCTCTCGTAATTAAACCAGTATGCATATGCTAACGATGCATACCTATCAGGTGGTACGTCCTACAAATTTCTTCCTCCACAATCACAATTAAATACTTCCACACATAATCCAAATATCAATCATGAAATTTCACAGAATAAGCACTTAATTATGTAAGAAACATTATAAATGGATGTGATATGTCGTAGCTCCCAAACTAGTATCCATATAATTAGATATTGCGATATTATTCATATAGGCATCACAACAACAACTACTCAAGTTGACTTATAGGTACTTATATATATATATATATATATCTATATCTACATAATTATGTAATTATATGGATACTAGTTTGGGTACCTATGACATACTACATCCATCTACGAAGGTTCTTACATAATTAAGCACTTGTTTTGTGAAATTATTCACATAGACATCAGAATACGACTACCTAAATTGAATTATAGGTATTTGTTCATATACATACATACATACATACATACATACATACATATATATATACATACATACATATATATACATACATACATACATATATATATATATATATTTATTATTCTAAATTATGATAATCTATATTGGGATTAATTATCATAATTTATCTAACAAATAATGAAACATAAGAGGTGTAAATCTAGATGTATAGCAAGAAATGAAGTAATCATTTAATTGAAAAGAAGGTAAAGCAATTGTACAAGCAACTAAATAAAAGATAAGTAATGATTTAAGCAATGAAAGAGTTGAATAAAAGGAAACATAACTTGAATACAGAGATATATAAATGTAAAGAAAACAGATAATTGAATCATACTGAAGAATCTCTAAGAATAAATTCATTTAATTTTTCCATTTTATGAATAATAAGTTCGATTTTACAATCACATTCTCTTACATTTTCTATATTATCTTGATCATATTCCATATCTTCGTGGATCATATCTATATAACCATCTAAGTGTTGTTTTAAGTCTTTAACTTTATTTCAAGGTCCATCTAATTCAGTGATATAAATTCCTTCACCTAATTTTCGAATATATTGATCTTCCATGATAATAACGAAAAGATGAAAAGATTTATTGATATTGAAAGAGTACAGAAAATATAATTTTTAATCGATAAGTTTATTAATCATTTTCCTATAAAATTTTCTAGAATCTTGAAGTACATTTTTCATAGTGTTGGTCATTGAAATCAAAGTAGCAATTTCATACATCTCCCTATATCTTCTTGCATCTCTACTGTTATGAGCTCTTTTATTTTGTGCATGATACTTAATGAGTAATTAATCTAATTCTGCTTCTCTCTCTTCAGATTCTCTGATTTCATTTTTTAGATATCGCTTTCGATTAAAATAACTGGAGTCCATAGCTGAAATAAAGAAAAAAAATTAGTCTATAAGTGTAGTAAGTTTTTTACATAATTTTTGTCTATGCTTCTTATTGTATTCTTTTACACAGTGAAAATGATGAATAAAATAAAAACTATCTGAGATTTCATCTTGATTTAAAGGAGTGACTGGTGTTGTTTCAATAAAATGAGTATGTTCTTGAATGCGTTGATTATAATAGATATCTTTGTTATAAGATTCAGTGATCAATTGTTTTAACAATCGTTTATATTCAAAATAAGAAACTTGAGGGTAATCGTCCATGAATGTATATAAAATATGTAAACTAAATAATAAATTGGTGACGGCTAAACACTAAACTTAAACACATACCTGTTTTCGAATTTCCCTGGAAGCTGAACGCCAAACCTTAGGCTAATAGCGACTAGGGAGAGAGAAAGGAGTATGAGAGAAGAAGTTTATTTAGCTCGTGCCTTAGAAGGCGGAAGACGCTTATATTATATAGACATAGGGCTGAACTAGACAACAAATAAAATGGCCGACAGTTTTGGCTGATACCTTAAGAAAAGAAAAAGAAAACTTGAAAGTAAATAGTAAAAAGAAAAAGGAAACAAATAATGTACATATAACGACAAACTGAAAGCAGATGCTTCTGCTTTCTTTGACTATTTAGAGTCTACATGATATCAAATCTAGTTAAAGTAGATTCCTTGCTTTTATTCCTCGATTATTGCATCAACAGAGTCTGTTTCTTGATCCGTGACTTGTGAAGTGGATGGATAGTAAGTGCATCGGTGATCCTTGTATCCTTGCATTTGTTTGCAAATAGCCTGTTTCCATGTAGGATTAAGGGCTGCAAATATATCTTCAAGATTGTTAAATGGGCTCATGAATTGTTTAATGAAATGTAGTCCATCGGGCTGAATCTTCTGTTTACATGGAGAGATCATCAGCATATTAAATCCCTTATAATTGATCCGAATCATCGAATCTGCATCAATCCGAAGTGCTTGTAAATAGACTCCTTCCATGCAATTGAGATTAAATTGATTGATCAATTCCCAATCAATTGGATGATTAGGAGGTGTATCTATTAGGGGATAAGTTCCATTGCTGATTCCAGCTGTGATAAATGCTATCTTGGAGAGAATGATGTCTGCATCTCTGATTGTATCTTGTGCTTTGAAAATGGGATAGTTGCTCCAAATCTTGATATAAATTTCTCGATCTTTTGCAAATTTGTCCTTATAATTCTTGACTGCTTGGCTAAATTCGAGGGGAAACTCAGAAAGAATTTGAGTGTTGATTACATAAAGTGTATCAATCAATCCACTTTGCAAGAGTAAATATGTGGTTAATGGATCGGTTTCAGGTAGAACTATTGCTTTTGGTCCAAACCTTCCTCGATTTTGTGGATAATAATGAAAAACTTTGTGTGCTTCAGTCCATGCTTTAATATTTTGGAAACATTCAACAAACATTTCTGAAGTCAATCTTTTTGCTTCAATCTGAATAGTCTTGGACGGAATGGCATTGATTCTATCTAGATTGGCTATTCCCAATACTTGCATTTTTGAAATAGTGGGTGGAGGTGATTTCAATACCTGATTATATTGTGGTCGTAAATCTGGATGTTGCTGTTTATATTTAGTCAAAGATTTTTCTGCTTCAGCTCTGGTGGTAAAACTTTTGTGTATAATGCCTGCATGTCCAATAATATGTGTAGTAGCTTTATGCCAAGCATCGTAAATTCCTGCCATAGGTCCATTATAAATGACATATGATTTCAATTATGATACATCTTCTTGTTTATGAGAACTAGGTGTACTGGTTAGAGGTTGGGTTATTTGTTGAGGAGTAATGGGTATAGGTGTGGCTACAGAAGTACATGGTGTAGACTGACTGGTAGTTAGAGTGGTGGATTCTGTTTTGACATTTTGTTTTAATACTTGAATGGTGGTTTTCAACTGGTTAATATTTCTAGTAATAGTTCCAATTAGTTGTTGCTGATTGATTAAATCTGCTTCTTGTTGTACGAATGCATCTTCTAAACTTTTTATAGTTGTTTCCATTCCATGGTTAATATATCTGCAAGAAAATTGTCAGATGATTTTATATAATGAATATCAAATTGATATTGATTTAATTCAAGT